>CP092883.1:37360682-37520370 GCA_030710605.1 Cordylochernes scorpioides
CAGATCATCTTCGAGTTTATAAAGGCGATCCTCTTTAGAAATGGTACTAGATCAGGTCATCTTCGATCATATAAAGGCGATCCTTTTTCGAGATGGTATCAGACAGGTCAACTATATATATAAAAATGAATGTATGTGTGTGTGTGTCTGTCCTTTATGCTTGACCAAACCACTCATTAGAACGCCATGAAACTTTGGGAAGTTATTTAGTACTAGACGAATGGCCCGGGCAACGCCCGGGTTTTACCCGAGTGCGGATATGTTTTTAAAACGTTGTCTTGGGTGGTCGCTATAGACAGGGTGGTCTGTATAGACAGGTGAATGTAACACACAGCTGATAACAGGGTTGTCTAGAGTGGCCGCTATAGACAGGGTGGTCTGTATAGACAGGTGGATGTATCACACAGCTGATAACAGGGTTGTCTAGAGTGGCCGCTATAGACAGGTGTATGTATCACACAGCTGATAACAGGGTTATCTGGAATGGCCGCTATATACAGGGTGGTCTGTATAGACAGGTGGATGTATCACACAGCTGATAACAGGGTTGTATAGAGTGGCCGCTATAGACAGGGTGGTCTGTATAGACAGGTGGATGTATCACACAGCTGATAGCAGGGTTGTCTAGGGTGGCCGCTATAGACAGGTGAATGTAACACACAGCTGATAACAGGGTTGCCTAAAGTGACCGCTATAGACAGGGTGGTCTGTATAGACAGGTGGATGTATCACACAGCTGATAACAGGGTTGTCTAGAGTGGCCGCTATAGACAGGTGTATGTATCACACAGCTGATAACAGGGTTATCTGGAATGGCCGCTATATACAGGGTGGTCTGTATAGACAGGTGGATGTATCACACAGCTGATAACAGGGTTGTCTAGAGTGGTCGCTATAGGCAGGGTGGTCAGTGGTCGCTATAGACAGGGTGGTCTGTATAGACAGGTGGATGTATCACACTGCTGATAACAGGGTTGTCTGGAATGGCCGCTTTAGACAGGTGTATGTATCACACAGCGGATAACAGGGTTGTCTAGAGGGGGGCAGGGAGGACACGTGTTCGCCGGCAGCCAATGGGCGCGCATTCTATCCGTGAGCTTCAGAATAAGGCAATTATATAAGTAGATAGTACTGGGAAGGTTTCTAGCAAATAAAATTTTTAAAATAAATTTTCGCCTAAAAATAATCAAGATAAATATTCTAATTTATCTGTTATAATTCAACAATCTGCTCTAAATATTATCATGATGATACGATGATTTTGTAATGTAGAAAATTAGGAAAGACAAAATTCAGGATGACACGGCAATTTATTTGAGACAAGAATAATGATATAATTCCAAGGCAAGATACTATTCCTCTCTTTAACTTCAATTACCGAGGGAACCAATTAATATTGATTTTATTCAACTTATCGAGTATTTTTCAAAGGACCGGGAAAAAATGTTCACTTTATCGAGAGATTCGTTAGACAAACCTTTACTCGGGTAAATCCCGGGCGAAGCCGGGTACATACGCTAGTCTTCGATATTACAAAGACGACTTTCTTCAGAAATGGTATTAGATCAGATCAGCTTCGATATTACAAAGGCGGTCGCTCTTTAAAGAGGGCATTAGATCAGGTCATCTTGGATCTTTTAAAGGTGATCCTCCTTAGAGATGGTATTAGATCAGGTCATCTTCGATCTTATAAAGGCGATCTTATTTAAAGATGGTATTAGATCAGGTCATCTTCAATATTAAAAAGACAGTCGCTCTTTAAAGAGGGCATTGGATCAGATCATCTTCGATCTTTTAAAGGTGGTCCTCCTTTGATATGGTATTAGATCAGGTCATCTTCGATCTTATAAAGGCGATCTTCTTTAGAGATGGTATTAGATCAGGTCATCTCCGATCTTATAAAGGCGATCTTTTTTAGAGATGGTATTAGATCAGGTCATCTTCGATCTTACAAAGGCAGTCGCTAATTACAGATGGTTTTGGATCAGGACAACTTCGATCTTACAAAGGCGATGTTCTTTCGATATCAGGTCACCCCGATCTCACAAGAGCATTCGCTCTTTACAGATGGTATTAGATCAGGTCACCTCCGTTGTTACAAAAGTGGTTGTTCGTTAGAAATTGAGTTATATCAGGTCATCTTGAATCTTTTAAAATTAGTTTCCACATAAACTAATTGAATTTCATTACTTTCAACGTTTCTTTTTCTCTTTGTCGCCGTTATCAAGGGTTATGCTTGTTAAGCAAGATTGTTGGACCTTGTAGCCCTAACAGGTAGAATTCCTTGAAACGACGAGGCGCACCGAATCGTTGAGATAATAAATTGAATGGTGGATGTGAAGATAATAATTGATATATATATATATATAATTCAGGCAGCAAAAATGATTTCCTAACTGAAACAATCCACTGCCGAACTTGTCAATAAGAGCAAAATATTCACTGACCTCTTACCACAGGGTCTCGGCTGAAGAACCACCTCCTTGATATAAATTTGTCGTTTATTTAAAAAACTGCTGCTCATGACAGGTGGCAGCTTGAAGCATTGCTCGCTGTCGGCTACTGACTTTTGTTTAGTAAAATATGAGATATCAAACCATTTAGTGAATTTTTTTCAGATCAAAATAATTTTCTTCAGCTTCTATATATGTATTTATACTTAAATGAAGAAAAAAATATTGAAGGGCTTAGCTCATCTCTCTCAGTGGTGAACCTTCCCAGCGATTTCTCCAATTTAAGTTCTACCTTACCGCTAAAAAATATTGTATTGAGATGTTTTGATTATTTAGTAGGCAATTTTTTTGGATTTATTGTTTTTATTTTTTAAAAACTATGACGTAAGTTTTAGGAAGGCATACGTATATACATATTGATATTCATTGTGAAAGAGAGAAGCATTACGATGTTGTATTCATTCAAGAATTTATTTGCTTTCACAGATAATGGTGAATTCAGTGCTAATACCTCTACCTTTGCGACTGATAGTGTTTAAATTGTAATAAGAGCTAATATTTGGAAAATCAATATCCAAAGACTATTTTAAGGATCTGTTTGAGGAATAATATACGCAAAAATCCACAAAGATCGCGGGATAGCATAGGCTCGATAGAATACTTTTTGACGTGACAACGTCTTAAATTAGGTTGCGGCTGGGAGTCACTTATGAAAAAGTGTAACGCCCGGTAACGTTACGATGAGTCATCGAACGAGAGTGCTGCGCGCGCAGCTGCGCGCGCAGCGCTAGAGAATTAGGCGCATTGAATCGGCGCATGCTTGTCTCTGTCTTTGTCTTTCTCGAACGTTCTTGGCGTTGGAAAAACAAGAAAGCGTCATAATACAAGTTCACACGTGTGGTTAAAGTATCGTCAGCTGTGTCTGTAGTGAAAATGTGGAGTGCTTAGATTCGTCATTTACAACAACTACAACAATAAAGGTAAATAATTGTACACTGATATTTCATTATCGTAAACTATGATTGATTGATTAATTGTTAGATTGACACAAAAGTTGAGAAACTGAGTTTATAGGTTATGTCATACTATTGATAAATGTTGATAGTGTTAAGTAAATTATTAGTTTAAAATTAATTAATTAATTATTATTTTACAAATTTTAAATAGTTTCAAATTTATTTAGCAAAAATTTGAACCTTCGATCTGAATAAATGTTTTGATTTTCGAATTGATTCTTTAAAATTACAAATATTAAGAAAAAGTGGCAGATATAAGAAAACTTTATTTAAACTGTGTTGAGCAAGAATTTTAACATCTAATTTAAGTAAATGTTTTAATTTTCAACTTCATCATTTACAATTACAAATTTTATTTAATTTCAAATTTATTTAGCAAAAATTTGAACCTTCGATCTGAAGAAGTGTTTTGATTTTCAAATACCAACGCGGCTGGTGGAGTGGCGATCTATCGTAAATTATAATCGACATCTACGGCGGAAGTGTTCCAAGTTGCGATTACAGACGTAACTCGTGTCATTAAAACCAAGGGTGACATGTGCATGACTGAAGTTACTTGCTTCGCCGCTAATACTAGCTTCAAGTTTATACTCGGTGCTGTATATATTCATTCAGGAGCTAGTATGCAGGATATTGGAATGTTACTATGGCAAGGACTCGGTCCGTACATTCACAACAGCCAGTACGTGCCACCGTTCGTGCAAGTTGATTCTAGTATACCGATTCTTCTGTGTGGTGATTTTAACAAAAACGTAAAGCCTGACAACTCGTTTCTTAAATTCATGAAAAATACGTATAATCTTGATTGCGTATCAAACGTTTCTAAGTCAACTACGTTAAAAGGAACAACTATCGACTTGACTTTCGCAAGACAAATTACAGCAGAAACACTTCCTTTCATTTCATATTTCTCCTATCATCGTCCTATCCTCAACAAAATCACTCAAATAGGAATTAGTTAAGTTTAAGTTAACATGTACAATGTTTTAGTAAACAAAATATATTTCTATAGTTAAAATTTGTGCAATTCTTATTTTCATTCGATTCCTTGTTCCTATTGTGCAATTTAATTATATTCATATCAATAAATATTCTACCGTTGTAACGTAAAATCTTCGCCCGTAAAACCGACTTTACAGGCAACCATTGTTTTTCTTATCTCTAGTACTCGTGGCACAGGCCATGATAATCATGGTGGGTAGAAGTAGGCTACTGCTTTTACTGTAAGTGCAACCACATGTGCCCCGTTTGGTTACTTGCACTTGCTGGTGGGGTTGGAATTTTGTAAGAATCGGGGGATATTGGAGCATTTTTTTTTAAATAAGAAAAAGTGCCCAATGCGGGGATCGAACCCGGGTCGTAGAGGACCATCCTTCTACCGACCCCCGATAGAATACGTAGCGTCATTGAATAATTAGATATTCATGTAATAGCGATATTTTAGGTTTTAAGTATGCAAGGATGTGTGTTCATGAGTTATACAAATTCTGGTGTTTGAACAAAGTATTTGGCAAGCACGCCTGTCCTGCAATTTTCACAACAGTAGATTGTTGAGATCTGAAGATACCTAGAGTTCAGAAAGAGAAGAAACTACAACTTGAGAGAGATTTGTCACATTTGGATTTACATCGATAGCAATATCATTCGACGTAAGGATAGGTAATCCACTTATAGAAATTCTGCTCAACGCTATTTGGTATGAATATTACATTTTGTAATTTTTCATTAGATTGAAAAATATATTAATCTACAAAATAACAATATACCTGACAAATTATCTATATATTGATATTTGTTTGTATATATATTTCATCCCATTTTATAATATATATTATTTTTAGCTGGAAACAGTCTGATGCACGCCCGCGAGAGCACATGAGCAGTATATTTGTTCGAAATTTTGCAAAAACCAAAATTAAAAGGAACTTTTCACCTGATTTTTATTTTCCTTTTTAAAATCTACAAAATATTAGTAACTTTTTAATAATCAAATTCATTATAACGTGGAGAAACATTTTTGGTGATTAAATAAACGGTTAAACTAACACACACAAAAACATCGAATAACAAGTCTCAACGAAAGAGCGTTTCTAGTTTTTAAACTCCTTTTAAATATTGATTCTGATAGATGACATAATAAAGACATAATATAAACTCTTGAAAGTGAAACTATCTCAAGTGAAAGTAGATTTGAAGAAACAGGGTGGCTGACACTCACATTGTCGATAAAAAATTCTTGTGAAAGGATTTCAAAGAAGTTATCAAGAATACGACACAAATCATAGATGATAATAGTTTAGAAAATAATTTAAAGAAATCGCCAACATTAGTGCTCCAGTTGCCAATATGCCATCTTACAGAAATACACAAGATTAGTGCCCATGTTCCAAACGAATCAGCAGAAATTTCAGAGAAACCCACAAGCCTATTATACAAGTTACAGGTGAACCATATTGCAGAAATTCCGAAGAAATCAAGACTAGTGTCCAGAGACTAGGTGATCTCTAGTTACAGGTGCATCATTTAGAGAAGGTTTAAAATAAGTCACGATCGGTGTTGCAAAATTAATGATATGCAGACTTGTACGAAGTGTATCTAATCTCTCAAGGCCAAACATGTTCTTTCTAAGAATATTTCCAGAAGAAACTTCCAAGACGAGATTCTCCATCTCGAAATATTTTTCCTGAAAACAAATTTAAAAATATCATCAAGGTAGATTCTAACTCAACAAGTTTATTACGTTCCAAAGAGACAATATATGAAATAGTTATATCGAGGGAAGCTAGATATCAGAAGGGTACATCTCAAAAGAAGGGAAACATTTTGCACCCATAATTACAGGCTGGGCCATTAGGAAACAAAATAAAACTGAATATCTCCAATGAGCACATTTATTCTCTTGAAATAAAATTTATAATGAAGGGAAGTAAAAACAACACAGGAATCACAGGAGAATTCGAAAGGAAATTAATTCCATATGATCCGAATTGTTATAAAATAAAAGAAAACCTTGGAGACATTCAGTTTCAAGAGAAATGGATCCCATTATATCAATTCTCACGGATTACATCTTTAGAAAGATGCAAAATCTCTCGGTTCAGCGAAAATCGTTTGTGGAAAGAGAATATGTTGCAGAACGAAACTACGGATATGGTGGCAAGAGTTATGGAACAGGTAGTAACATCTTCAGGAAGTTGCAAAACATGTCCGTTCAGTGATTATTCCTCGATATACGAGGCAATCCTTTTGGAGGAATAATTCAAAAAAACATGAAATCTTTTCAGGAAATACAAATTTTACAGGTGCAAGAATAATTTTTGGGTTAACAAGCCTGTATCTTGGACTCAATCTGCAGAGCCATTCGAAATAGAACAGGAAGCATTCACAGAGCGCCAAGAAATCTCCCAATTTCGTGAAAACCACCCGGTAAGTGAAGCCACATTTCTAGATAAAACACCACATACATGTTTTATTTAATAGGGAATACTTAGCGGTATGCGAAGCCTCCCGAGTTTTGACACGAAGAGAAAGGTCAAAGTTATGAAGGAATCTCCAGATATACATTTTGCGTATAGCAGTCATATAGGATTCGGAGGAATGTACGGGGTCTCCCCGACATATTACTTTCCTCCGATGACCGAAAGCCTGATAGGATGCCGGGTCTCGCCACCTATCAATCATCCAACTGGAACGAAATTACCCGGTAAGCAAGAACATATCATTGACCGAGATGTCACCAGGAGGTTGGGAACGCTTCTAGTGCAGTGGGGACTCTTGGATGAGGAGCCAGGACGAAGTTATGGAGAACTATTTAAAAGAGTTATCATTAGGTGAGATACAGAAAACATACCCTAAAGTGTCAAAAAGCTCTCGACTGAATTGCATGAAAAGTTACCGAAAGTGTTTCCATCCTTAATCAAAGAGATACAATTGTCAAGAAGCTAGGAAGTCGGTCAGTATGAGGATATGCTCTTAGAAAAATGGGTCTCAGTGCTGGCAGAGGCGCTCGAGTATCTAGCGTCAACCATCACACAAGAACATTCGCAGCAGGATGATAGGCCCTTGGCGAGATCGTTCACATTGCTGGTGAGGTCTCTGGAGAAATGTTGCTGCCAAACATCATACAGAAATTTTCCTCAGGGAGCTATAGAATATCTCCATGGAATTGAAAGACCACAATGAGGGAAGTGTTAACGTCCACCGCATTTAAAAGAAGCCAATATTGCCTAACAAACAGAATGAATTCCATAAAACTTACGGAATCCTTGAGTGCGAAGACATGCCTAAGGTGTGTTAGGCCATATTGGATAGAGTTTCAAGATCATTTATTCAACAGAATACATCTCTAGGAATTTACGAAATTTCTGAGAGAGCTCCATGGTTAGCTCGAACACATTGCTGATAAAATCTTTGGCGGAGATTCAACCAACTGAAAACACATGACATAACAAAGCCAAAAGAAAATCTTGGAGGTTATACTTAGAAGAAAACAACGCCAAAAACCCATGTGGAAACCTTTACCGAATATACAAAAATATGAAATGTAACCAGAATAGGAAGGGGAATTTGGAAATTTTAGATACTAACAAAAACCTATATTTATTGAAAAGAGCTGAGGATCTTTTGGGCAACTTATTTCCAGATGACAAAAATGAAGAAGATACAAATACTCATAAAAATATAAGAAATTACAGCTTAAGACTTCTAAATGACACAGGTATAACATTCGCCATCAGTGAAATAAATAATATAATCAATAATTTAAATCCTAAAAAATATCCAGGAAAAGATAATGTTTCGAACAATATGATAAAACACTCTAAGCAATGTATCGCTCCAATTTTGGTAAAGCTATTCCAAAAGTGCTTAAATATAGGATACTTCCCTGATGAATGGAAAAGTGTAGAGGCACTAATTATTCCAAAACCAGGTAAATCTGATATGAACAACTTTAAGAGCTATAGACCATTATGTTTAAACTCTAACATTTCTAAAATATTCGAAAAGGTTATTAATAACAAAATCATTGAGTTTTATGAAAATTCTAATCTACTCAGCAACCGTCAACATGGATTCCCAAAATCACGATCAACTACCACGGCATTAACTGAAATAGTTAAAATAGCTCTCGAACATAAAATTGAAGAATACACAGCCATAATTACAGTTGATATAAGCCGAGCTTTTGACAATGCCTGGTGGCCAAAAGTGATAAAGAGACTGGATGAAGTCAATGGCCACGCTTCGATTATTAAACTAATACAATGATTCTTTAACAACAGAACAGCGAATTTTTCAGATATTCTTTCTCAATAAATATTACTAAAAACTAACTAAAGGATGTCCACAAGGAGGACTTCTATCTCCCACATTATGGAACATACTGATTGAAGAATTATTAAACACTAATCTAGATGATAACAGTGAAACAGTTGGCTGTGCTGACGACATAACTATAATATGCTGGAACAAAAGCCATGACGAACTAAAGACAACAATTAACAATGTACTTAATAAAATTAATACCTGGTGTGAAATCAGTGAATTACAGATATCAAAGGATAAAACGAAAATATTATATTTATATAATTGCAAAAAATGATATAAAATTCCATAATAACAATATAACTAGACCTGTCGAAACCCTTAAGATCTTGGGATTGACCTTGAAAAATCATCGAAGCAGGAACAAGCTGGACTTCATGCCACACATTAATGAAATCGTCGATAAAACTACTAGAGCTAACGGTTACCTACTCAGTTTAATAAAGAAAGCATGGGGTCTAGAATGCAGACGAAAATTAACTTTATACAATAAAATATTCCGAAGTACAATAACATATGGTCAAACAATATGGTTTCCATTCATAAGCAAGAGAGCCAAAGACAAACTAAATTCCCTGCAGTATAATATTCTAAAACATTGCATACAGGCCTATACCACAACATCTTCAAACTGTACACATATATTAACACAAATACCAAAACTCACAGATTACATAGAATCCAATATATTGAAAAATGAAATAGGCTACAATATATATAGATTTAATTTATCAAGCAGAAAATAAATTGCTAACTATAATGAAAGAAAATTACAGGAATACTATAAAGAATCCAACAATAATTTCAAACGTTTTTTCAACTTCTCAAAAATACCAAAATTTGTCAAACCAAATTTCTATAATGTTCAATTCTTTACGGGTCATGGTAACATATCTCTTCAGAATTAGAAAAATAGATTCGCCCAGATGCTCTTGTGGAGCGGAAGAAGAAACCCCTGAACACATTCTGAACTCATGCTCACTGGTGTCAAACCTAAGACAGCAGAGCAAGATGGAAAGAACCTATCTGGGTCAAATAGTTTATAATGTATAAGGAAAGATATACGAAATTTAATAGGTTCTGCAGACTTTTTATTATAATAGACAGCTTCATGCAGCTTGAGGAACTACACTACTATGCGACTTGATATACATAATTGTAAATAATTAATAAGTTACTTTAGAACATAACTCATTGTAAATAGCTCAACTTGATCAACTTTCTCTTCCCACGGTACTAATTATTACAGATAACTTCATTAAATCAACTTCCATCATTGCTTAACATACTGTAAATAACTACCTTGCGATTTCTTCTATCTGCTTATGTTGTTGCTTATTTGTTAAAATAAAATAAAATAAACAATTAAAAAAAGAGCATTGAATAAACATATACATTATGTAAGTAATAAAATCGAAGCATGCGAGGATGCGTATCTTATTAGTTTTAATAAAGGCGAGCTTTCGGGCTAATAACCCTTCTTCAGGACATCATATCTGACTGATCTTGCATCTTATATACATATCCATATTGACAAAAATCAGCTTATATACAAAAATCAAACGTATCAGCTAATCAGTTAGAAAAGTAATAGCGAGAAATTTTTGTCAATATGGATATGTATATAAGATGCAAGATCAGTCAGATATGATGTCCTGAAGAAGGGTTATTAGCCCGAAAGCTCGCCTTTATTAAAACTAATAAGATACGCATCCTCGCATGCTTTGATTTTATTACTTATATTCTTCAGAGGATTTCAACCTACTTTATATACATTATGTATATGTTTATTCAATGCTCTTTTTCTTAATTGTTTATTTTTTTTTGACAATTCTGTTACCTACTCTACTACAATATGAATTATTGTAAATAGTTCCACGCGCAATTATCCAGATCGGATATAGCGTGTCTTGTTTGCAAATGGTAAATAAATAAAATGACAAATACATTTTAATTTGAGTCAAAAGGCGATCCATTAATCAAGATTATATAAAAGGGCGTACCTGGATCTGTAAAAGAAAAAAACAATGGTTGCCTGTAAAGTCGGTTTTACGGGCGAAGATTTTACGTGACAACGGTAGAATATTTATTGATATGAATATAATTAAATTGCACAATAGGATCAAGGAATTGAATGAAAATAAAGTTTTCTTATATCTGCCACTTTTTCTTAATATTTGTAATTTTAAAGAATCAATTCGAAAATCAAAACATTTATTCAGATCGAAGGTTCAAATTTTTGCTAAATAAATTTGAAACTATTTAAAATTTGTAAAATAATAATTAATTAATTAATTAATTTTAAACTAATAATTTACTTAACACTATTAACATTTATCAATAGTATGACATAACCTATAAACTCAGTTTCTCAACTTTTGTGTCAATCTAACAATTAATCAATCAATCATAGTTTACGATAATGAAATATCAGTGTACAATTATTTACCTTTATTGTTGTAGTTGTTGTAAATGACGAATCTAAGCACTCCACATTTTCACTACAGACACAGCTGACGATACTTTAACCACACGTGTGAGCTTGTATTATGACGCTTTCTTGTTTTTCCAACGCCAAGAACGTTCGAGAAAGACAAAGACAGAGACAAGCATGCGCCGATTCAATGCGCCTAATTCTCTAGCGCTGCGCGCGCAGCACTCTCGTTCGGTGACTCATCGTAACGTTACCGGGCGTTACACTTTTTCATAAGTGACTCCCAGCCGCAACCTAATTTAAGACGTTGTCACGTCAAAAAAAAATTTTTTTCTTAAAATATTTCGAGAGATTGATAAAGAGGGAGCAATCTCTCGAAATATTTAAAGAAAAAAAATTGTTTTTTTTTTCTTTTACAGATCCAGGTACGCCTTTTTTATATAATATAAAAAAATACATTTTAAGTTAAAAACAAAAATATTTACCCTACAGACAAGACATCGGTGGGTTTGATCGCATAAGACTTGGGATATCATTCAGCCGCCGCGTAGAAGACACTAGCCGAATGACCCGGGCAACGCCCGTGTTTTACCCGATTGAATGTTTTTATTCAAATACTATTTGTTTCAATTATAAATTGGCGCCTTAAATAAATGCATATATTAGTTAAAACCTATAGCCTATGTGCTTTATCTGTCTATGTACTGTTGGCTTCCGTAGGCGTCTCATACTGGGAAAAAGAAAGAGAGGATTCCATTTAGTTATTAACTAATATATGCATTTATTTAAGGAGCGACCCGCTCCAACACAATAGTTACAAAAACGAAAAAGCGAGTGGGGGCATCATGGAGGGGGGGGGGGGGGGGGGGGGGGCAAAGGTGGCGTGATCGTAGCCAACCAATAGGAGGGCGCCATTCCAAAAAAAAAAAAAAGCAAACGGTGACAGAGTTGATTAGGAGATGAAGAATGACGCTCGTAACTGTATATAGAATTCCACGAAAGCTACGGGATCTCCGCGTGTGGCATCCAGCCTCGATAAATTCAACAAATTGATTGTGAATTCCTTGAATGAAAGGCCGCTAATAGACGACGGCCACAAAAAACGTTCTGCGATATTTTACAGAATTCCGAATGTAATGTTAAACCTTCTTTGGACTATGCATTATAGCCAAAGCTTTTAAAGAGGTATTATCAAAACCTTCACGTCGACATCTTAATGCTCCGACAAGCTTTCAACAAACTTTGCACTTTTTACAGAAAAATCTCTGAAAGTACAGCTCTTGTTAGCTAAAAGGCAGAAGACCATAAACGTTTTTTAAAAATCTCTCGATTAGAACCTCTCTTTGAGCTTAAATACATATCTGGCGAAATTTTGGACGAAATATTTATATTGATAATCAAATAAAAAAGATCGTCAGTGAGTCTTAAAAACTTCCAGGATGGCAGCAATTCATTGGCAGAGCCTCTAGAGGTTGTATTATCAAGTATCAGACGAAATTATTCTTTAGAAGAATGCAAATTGTAAGGAGTGGCGAAAATCTTCGGGGCGTAGAACTGGAACTCTGCAAGAAATGCTTCTGCTCTTGGCCATCGGAGAAGACTGGGAGGATGTTTCTTAAGACCCTGGTAACATCTTCCAATCTCATTAAAGAAGCATGAAAGTTATTAAACCTCTCAATTGATGCTTCGAGATTTCTAATTAATTAAAACTCTGAAATCTACAATTAGATAGAATATCTAATCAACTTTGGATCATCTTATTAGTGCTTCTCATTTCTCTGAGAGAGATTGTATATTTGTTATATTGAATTATTCCCCTTCACGTAATCACGCTGTTGAGAAGGATCTATTCAAGAAACAAATAACAAATTTTATTGCACTCAAATGGTGATGTTAGCGCAACTTACAATTATAACTGAAGGTAGGATCAACAGAGAGAGAGAGAGAGAAAATAAACCACAAAACCATTATATTTTAAATTCAGTATTTTACTGAAAAAAAAAAGTGGATTAAAACAAGATATTGAATATAGAATCAATTTAGGATATTTATTCTGAATCATATAGGACGAATTTCTGCACTGCTAAAACAGAAGGTGATAAACGATTGGTAATCTCAGTGATCAACCTTCCAAGCGGTGCTTCGCCAATGTAATCTACTTGACCAGGGGTCGGCAAATTGCGGCTCGCGAGCCACATGCGGCTCTTTGTATGTGAAGCTGCGGCTCTTTATATAGTTCCATACGCAAATATTATTTATGCGAGTGCTATTTATTGTTGGCAAGAACCTATTTTGTGCTTCTTTAAAAACTTTGAAATTTTGTAAATTGCAATTTTTGACTCTTTCGACTCAAAAGTTTGCCGACCCCTGCCCTAGACCATTTCAACTAAAATACGAGGGGTGTCCCATAAGTCCGTGGCCCGACCATGAGAGCAAAATATTAGAAACTAATCAATTTTACCATATATACCTTAAAGCCTTGTATAAAGATATGTAAATTTTTAAGTTTCTACAACTAACCGTTTTTTTGTTATAGGTTTTGAAAGAGGACAAGAAGCTAGAATCATCTAAAATGGAGACAAACGAGATTCGTGCTGTACTAAAATATCTTTGTAAGAAAGGAATGTCGCCGAAGGAAATCTATGAGAATATGATGGATACATTAAGGGAAGATGCTACTTCCTATAGCACAGTAAAAAAATGGGTAGCTGCGTTTATATTAGGGAGGATCAGCACCGAAGACGAACATTGACCAGGAAGACTTGTTGAGTCAGTTACTCAAGAAAACATCGACAAGATACATGATTTGGTTATGTTGGACATAAGAATGACAGTTCGTCAGATAGAAGAGACCTTGGGTATTCCAAAAACAACAGTGGATCGGATCATGAGAGAACACTTGGGCCTCAGGAAGCTTTCTGCCCGTTGGGTTCCCAAACTTTTGACACCCGATCAAAAGGCTGTAAGGAGAAAGTTATCTTCAGACAATCTTGCGTTATTTAAAGCCAATCCAGAGGAATTTGTTAATAGATTTGTTACCATGCATGAGACTTGGGCCCATCACTTTACACCAGAGTCCAAGCAACAATCCATGCAATGGAGACACTCCGGTTCCCCTCCCCCTAAGAAAGCCAAGACAGTTCCATCAACAGGGAAGGTTATGGTGTCTGCTTTTTTTGGAATTCCGAGGGTGTACTTCTTCTAGACTTTCTGAATAAGGGTCAAACCATCACTGGAAATTATAATGCAAATCTTGTGAAGCAACTACGAGAAGCTATTAAAGAAAAGAGAAGAGGAAATTTATCCAGGAAGATTGTTTACCATCAAGAGAATGCTCCGAGTCATCGGTCGCTGCAAGCCATGGCTGCTATTTGTGATTCTGACTTTGAACTTTTACCACATGCACCCTATTCACCAGATCTAGCTCCGTCTGACTTCCACCTATTTCCTCATTTGAAAAAATCACTTTATGGCATTCATTTTAGGTCAGATGAAGAGGTCACTGATGCTGTAACCTCAATTTTTGAGTCACTTGAAACATCGTTCTTTTTGGAGGGCATAAAAGCATTAGAACATCGCTGGAAAAAAGTGTAAAGACCTTAAAGGAGATTATGTTGAAAAATATAAATCATAATCATTTTATTAGTCATTTTCTTTAATTGTCGGGCCACCGACTTATGGGACACCCCTCGTAGTTGTTCATTCTTTATGTATTCTAAATTCGGTGGAAGGATGGTCTAAGTCGTTAGTTTTCGACCGCTACGACCCGGGTTTAATTCCCGCATTGGGTACTTTTTCTGTTAAAAAAAAATGCTAAATGGCCCCCGATCCTTGAAAAAGTCCAACCCCACCAGTGAGTGCAAGTAACCAAACGGGGCTCTGGCACATTTGTAAGTGCAAAGTCGAACTGCTTTTCACATGTGTAGACATGTGGTGCACTTACAGTAAAAGCAGTCGCCTACTTCTACCCACCATGATTATCATGGCCTGTACCACGCATACTAAGGATAAACAAAAAAAAATTAAAGCAGTCTTTCATAAGAGACTCTACTATTTATATTCAATATAATAAAACAAGGTATAAATAAAAAAAGGGGTTGTATTTCATTGAAATCTATAACTATCAAAAAGGCAATTTATACTTGTGTTCTACTCAATATATTTATTGAAGAAGAAGAAAAAAACTTGAAATCTTTTAACAGCTTTAATTCAGAACGGGGGAGTTCCAGGTGGCAGAGGATTCCATTACCACCGTAGCGGCGGCTGGCCTAATGGAAAATCTTAAACAACCCCGCTCTCAGAACAAGATATTAAAGTTGGTGAGAAATGTTCGGAGTGGTAATCCTCAACGCATCCATCACACTTTGACTTGTCCAAACTCTGCAGCGTCCATTTCTACCACTGCGAGGGATTTGAATTTTATTTACTTCCCTCCAGAAGGTTTCAGTTATTGAGGTGGAAGACTGACTTTTTATGTACGATTCTAACTTGACGGTATCTTCCAATTTTTACTTGGATATCAGAGAGAGAAGTGATAAAAAAAGGAAAGCAGAACCTACCAGATTTACACAGCTGATGACTTTGCCCATGTACAATCACAAAAAATACTCAGTCGTTTAGGGATTAAAAGTAACAAGCAAACTGAACCCTAATAGATACGCAAATTTAGCATTGAGTGACCAACTTTGTTAAATATTGATTAAAAATTCCCAGAGTGTAGTGATTTATGCCTAATTCGTGATCTGTTTATATTATATATATTTAACTGTTCTATGACATTTTAAAGGACTTGTTTATCTTGGAATGAGACTAAAGATATACCCATATATTGTTGACACGAATATATATATTAACAATATAACGGTCAAACGATGCATTGCGCACTTGAGAATCGTGTTTACATTTTTTTTTATTAAAGACCACATAAAAACTATGAAATCAGAAAATCTCGTATGTGTATTGTGCAGGGTTAATTTTGAGTCAGAACTAATTCGCTATATATTTAACTGCAATCTTCTGGATGAAGAAAGGAAATTACTTTTTAATAATTCGAGCGCTAATCATTTATCACTCTATGCCCTGCTGTCAGAAACGATGAAAAGTAGACACAGTGCAATAGATTTATACAAATTTTGTAAGGAGGCGAGAAGGATAAGAAACAGGTGTAAATAGTTTTTTTTAGGGGGTTCATGTTAATACTGAATTGTATATAGTACTTGATTTATGTTCAATTGAAACCATACTATACTGGGAGAATCCTGTATGGGGCTTGATCCCTAATAAAGGTTTTTGTGTGTTGGAAAAAAATATTAACAATATATAAAATGCTGATTTATATTTATACTAGTACGAGAATATATATATATATATATATATATATATATATATATATAGTGTAGAAACTATATAACAAAATTATAACAGTGATTCTACTTTTAAAACTTAAGGAGCAAACTGATAATAATGATAACTTATATCAATTAGATTTGATTAGATTAGCAAGCTAAATCTAAATTAATTATAATAATAAATAGTTATTTAATTTTATAGTCCAGTTTTGTATTAAGATTATCTTCACTATTATGATCATTTAAATTCAAATTATAAAATTTGTAAAATGTTATTAATTTGTAGATAGAGAGAGAGAAAAAAAAAATCCTTTACTTCTAATACATCATCAAGTTAATTATATATTTATAATTAATAACAATAAAAATTAACAACGTAACGTCTTTTGCATCGGCTTTTACACGTCATTTAGACATACTCTAATCCTATATATAGAATAATCGAAGTGAGAATATATATAATAGTTAGAAAAAAGAGAGAAAGACAGAACCATGCACTTTTAATCAAACTAATAATAAGGAAAAAAAAATTTTCTAAAGAAGGTAGATAAGATTGTTAGTATATATATATATATTTTTATAATTTTATATTTTATCCTTTTTTTTTTAAAAAGATTTTTAAGGTTTTTTTTATTTTATAATATGATTATAAATAGTTGTATTTAGTAATATATCTATAGTATGAATTAACATTTGTTATAAGTTTGGATATTATGTTTTGAAACCCTAATGGTAGACCAGACATACACAAAAAACTTTAAATTGAAATAAATTGGAAAAAGAGATCTGCTGGACCGGGGATCTTCAGATAAAAGCCCAGCGACATTTCACCCCTTCTTTATTATGTCATAGATCTCTTTTCAAACAACTAGTTGTAAATTAGTAAATACTATTTATAAATTAACATGCCAAATTTGTCAACTATCATATATAGGACAAACTTGTAATCCATTAAATATACGAATAAACCTACATAGAAACCACGCTAAAAAATCAATTGGTAATATATATATGAAAGAACACAATCAATTACATACTTTTAACAACTTTAAGATAGAAATACTAGACATATGTCAAAACAAAAAACAACGACTATTATTAGAAAACAACTACATTTATAAACACAACACATTATACCCTTATGGACTTAACGACGAATTAAACTACACATACAAACCACAAACAGAAGAAATTTCAACCTATGAAATCAGCTGCAAATACAAAAAAAAATGAATTTAAAACTAAACCTAATAAAACTAGAGGTAAAACTACCAATAAATTAGGTTACATTGAATTTGAAGAATTACTGGACCCAAAACAAATGTACACTAACAACTTCGTCGATAAATTTATTAAAACATTATTTAAACTAAATAATAATAAATTTATCAAACTCATAGAATATATTAAAATTCATAATCTGACTAACAGATTAATAGATATCACACACGACATCTTTAAATACAGAAAAATTAAACAAGCTACTAATAACATTAATATTATCATTAAATTTAATAACAATTTATTTAATCATATTAAATTTAATGATATTTTTAATAACCAAATCATCAATAATCTTTTCCCTATAAAAAATTTAAATTTCAAAACAATCTGGAGATACAACAAAAATATAGGTAATTTAGTTTGCAATTATAATCAATTTATTAATAATTTGGCAAATTTTAAAAAAATTAAATGTAATTGCAACAACTATATTGATAAATATAAGTTCTCAGGTCATATATTAACTAGCAATTTTTCTTTTTTAAATCCAGAATATCAGGAAATTTTAAATAAAGGGTATAAATATATACCTCAAATTAAACACAATTATAATAATACAATTAAATCTATATTAAAAGATATAGATATTTTCATAAATAAAACTAGTATAAAATACAGTATTCCAGAATTTACTTTTCTGGAATGGAAACATAATATTAAAAAGGAAATTATAAATTATTATAATAATACACTTAAATACACAAAACCTAATTCAGACATTCCTTCTTTTAAAGAAAATATAATTAATTTACAGAAGGACTATATTATCACTCCTATAGATAAATGTTCCAATAACTTATCTTTAATTTGTAAAAACTTATACCACGATATACTAAAAAAGGAAATTGATAATAATCATAAATACACTTTTGCTAGAAATACAGCCACAAAAATCAAAAAAGACATCAAAAACGTTGAAAATTCACTAAAAATTTATAATAACCACAAAAATCCAAACATACCAAAGTTCTATATAATTCCTAAACTACACAAAAAACCTATTTCTTTCAGAACAATCACATCTGGTATAAATTCAGTCATAAAAAATATTGATATACAATTAGCTTCAACACTACAATTTATTATAAATAAATTAACTAATAAATATATTTATAAATTTATCGACTCAAATAAAAAAATCATTAATTATTTAATGAACAATTGGACAAACATTGAAACAGTACACACATTTGACTTTGAGGACCTATATTCTAAAATAAATTTAAGAGATCTAAATAATAAAATAACCAATTTATTTAATGAATTCATTAATGACAAAACTTTCTACATTAAAATTATTCATAACAGATATAAAACAATTAAATTAGATCTTAAAACAGCAAAAACTCTACTGGAAACATTTTTAAATTTTAACTATATAGAATTTAAAAATAAAATATATATTCAATCAGAAGGCGTTCCCATGGGAACTTCTTCTAGTCCTTTTTATTAGCCAATCTAATATTGTTCTGGTACGAAAGAGAATACTTTCTACAAAATAATATTAATTGGCAAATATTCCGATATGTAGATGACATAATAATATTTAATAATCCACAGTTTAAAAAATTAATACCTGAAATATATCCTAAATACTTGAAACTTAAGAACAATGAAAAAATTTATAGAAACAAAAAAGTTAACTTTTTAGACTTGAATATAGACCTTACAAATAGTGCTGTTAGAGTTTATAATAAAAAGAGTAATTATAATTTCAATATTATAAAATACTGTAATATGAATTCTAATATATCATTAAATTGCTGTAAGGGTATATATTATGGTCAGTTTCTAAGATTTTATAGAATAAATAATATATTAGATAATTTCATAGAAGATGTTAAAAATTTAAACATGGAATTTATTAAAAACAAATTTAGTATCAGACAAGTAAAATATTTCAACAGTATATCAATTATAAAATATTTTAAAAAAATAAATGGAAATATCCATTTATGAAATCAACTTTCTATAATTTCTCTTAATAATAACTAATACAAATTTATAATCTTTAACAGTTAATTAAACTTTGATTAAATAACTGATTAAAAGATTTTTTCACAAGATTTTTAAAGTGTTATAGTATATAGTTCATTTTGTTTAATCTCCAATTTCTGGGGAGGAAAATGGAAGTTAAATAAAGGTGAATTTGCACAATTAATAGCTTTATTAAACTCTTATAATTTGCCTTTTTAAAGGAATATTAAAAGATGAATAAGTGTTGAATAAGTTATTTTGATATAACTAGCTGTAAAGATTATGAAATTCAGCTTTCTTCCATTAACTATTTTTCCTTTCTTCTTTAATTTTCTTGTTGTTCAAAAAATTCTGAATAAATGGTCTAAATTTGAAATGTCCCCCCCCCCCGCAACATGTGTCAGCCAGAAATAGATATTCACCATGGCGGACGCCGCGGTCGAGGTAGGTTTACAGTTTGAATTTGTTAACACTTGTATCTGTTATATATGTTCATTTAAATATTTCACTGAAACAACTTAATATTAACACATAAAATCCGGTTTAAAAGAGATCTATGACATAATAAAGAAGGGGTGAAATGTCGCTGGGCTTTTATCTGAAGATCCCCGGTCCAGCAGATCTCTTTTTCCAATTTATTTCAATTTAAAGTTTTTTGTGTATGTCTGGTCTACCATTAGGGTTTCAAAACATAATATCCAAACTTATAACAAATGTTAATTCATACTATAGATATATTACTAAATACAACTATTTATAATCATATTATAAAATAAAAAAACCTTAAAAATCTTAAAAAAAAAAAAGGATAAAATATAAAATTATAAAAAATATATATATATATACTAACAATCTTATCTACCTTCTTTACAAAATTTTTTTTTTCCTTATTATTAGTTTGATTAAAAGTGCATGGTTCTGTCTTTCTCTCTTTTTTCTAACTATTATATATATTCTCACTTCGATTATTCTATATATAGGATTAGAGTATGTCTAAATGACGTGTAAAAGCCGATGCAAAAGACGTTACGTTGTTAATTTTTATTGTTATTAATTATAAATATATAATTAACTTGATGATGTATTAGAAGTAAAGGAATTTTTTTTTCTCTCTCTATCTACAAATTAATAACATTTTACAAATTTTATAATTTGAATTTAAATGATCATAATAGTGAAGATAATCTTAATACAAAACTGGACTATAAAATTAAATAACTATTTATTATTATATCTATATTAATAAAATGCAAATTTCATAATATATATATATATATATAAAGTGGAAATACTTAAGTGACCCCCCCCCCCTCTCATAAACCTTTGTCAATATAGTAAATGCAATATATAATCGGTTTATATACACTAGCAACAAAATAATGGAATCACCTAGAAATACTTATGTAAATTTTCTTGAAATATACATACTTAATAAGAACACATTAAGGCATGTAAATTGTCAATTTTATGAAACCGTAACTAGAGAATATAAATTCATAAAAATAGCATTGCTTAATCATGAAAGGGGACATATATTTAAATAACTTACTAGTGTATCATTAATTAAAGTTATCTTATTTTTTATTAATATCATCTCTAAAATCTGTAGAATTCCAAGGTAGAAAAAGGGCGTCAAATACAAATGAATTTATGATTTCACAACAAAAATAATCATAGGTCTCAGAGAAGGTGGATAATTTCGACTAGAGAAATTGTTATGAAAGTAGGCTGCAATAAAAGTATTGTGGTTGTAGCAGACAGGACAGGACAACAACTGTACCAATGCTTCAAGTAGCTCTACATGTACAGAATGAATCTGGACCATCTCTGAACACTATTAATAACCATCTTATCGAAGCAGAACTTCGCAGTCGCCAGCCTTTATTAAGAATTCCCCTCTCTGCCAGACAAAGAAGCGACAGGCTCAGCTAGTGTGAAGAGACATGTATTTGGGCTCAAGAATAGCACTCTTACATTTTTCTGATGAATTCAGATACAGTTTGGAGGTTCATGAGGGCAGGATACATGTTAGATATAGGCCCTAAGAAATATTCCCATTATGACTGTATTGTGGAAAGGCATACAGCAAGAACCCCTGGCTCTAAGGTATGGAGTGGCATCATCTATGAAAGTAGGACCCCTTGGGTCTTTATTCAAGGCACAGTGACTGATCAGCTATACATTGCAGATTTGTTCTAACCTGTTGTATTACCATTTATTGAGCAGACTAATAATGCCATTTTCCAACAAGATAATACCCAACCACATACAACCAACATCTAACGAGCCTTCCTTCAAAATGGTGGCATCCCTTCCTAGCCCGCATGTTCCCCAGATCTTTCCCCAATTGAGCATGTATGGAACATGACGGGGATTAAAATTTGGCAATCTCCACAGCCAAGTAATATTCAACAGCTTCAACCGAAATTTGAAATAGCTTGGTCTAGCACAGGGGTCGGCAAACCTTTAAGTCGGATGAGCCAAAAATTACAATTTACAAACTTCAAAGTTTTTAAAGAGCCCCAAATTTTTTCCTTGCCAAAAATAAATAGTACTCGCATGAATAATATTTGCGTATGCAACTATTGAAAGAGCCTGCAGCTTCACAACCAAAGAGTCGCATGTGGCTCGTGAGCTGCAGTTTGCCGACCCCTGGTCTAGCATCCCACAAGAAGCCACAAAAAAAAATAATAAATAAAATAGTAATAATAATAAAACGACATTTGAAATACTATCCCGCATGTGTTTCTTTTCAACGAAAAATCAAAATTTATTTCAAGGAGAAATAACGATAATTTCTAACCTTTTGGATGAGGTATGAAAGGGTGAATTGTGAAGAGTAACGATAAACGGAAAAATAAAAGTGTCCAGGGATTTCCGTTTATCATTACTCTTCACAATTCACCCTTTCATACCTCATCCAAAAGGTTAGAAATAATCGTTATTTCTCCTTGAAATAAATTTTGATATTTCGTTGAAAAGAAACACATGCGGGATAGCATTTCAAATGTCGTTTTACAATCATAAGCCGCATTATATTATATTGTATTAGTAGTAATAATAATAATAAATAAATAAACCGTATGACAGTATGCCTCGCCGTGTAACTGCTTGTATGGTGACAAAGGATAACACACTAATTATTGATAAAAAGCTGTGTATCTCAATAAATTTACATACCTTTTACGAAAAAATTCAATCTATTTTTTTTTTTTCACACTACCATTATATAGCTCGCCAATTTTCAGAAACTATGCATAACATTTTAGGCCATGCAATTTTTTGTAGCCTAGTGTATATATGTGGTCCATTTTATTCACCTGCTGATTGATTCTAACCCGCTTTTCAGCGCCACAATTAACGCATGCGCAGTTTGTTTCCTTTCTGCCGCCGTTTCGGGCGGTGTCCTTTTAGATTCGTCGACCGACGACCGCTAACGTCAAGATGTATTTTTTATTGATGATTGGTCGGCGGGACGCATGCGCGAACGTGCTTCCCAGGTGCTGTAGAGCAGAAGTTGCTATAATATGTTTTAGAGAATAAAATAAATTCTCAATTCAATTCAAAGCCAAGTGTCTTTAATAACATAATATGCATCTTTATGTTTTGACGATAAAATCGTCGTTTTATATGTAATATAGAATTTTGTAGCTGGGCGCTAGTTCTAAACTTCTCAAAGCGTCCATAATTCTTAATTCCATTTTTTTTTAAACCAACTTCCCTAAGTCTCTTTTCTTACCATTAAAGTGCGGTTCAGTCTAAGGACTAAAAATATCATTTTCTTTTTATTTTCTTTATGCCCATAAGCTAGTTCTCTTTTTCCTTTTTAAATCCTAAATTTTCTTTTTCTTTTTATATCTAACATATAGAAAGAAATTATATGATTTATTAGTAAATTTATTTTTAAGCTACTTACAATGATGAACAAAAAACGAGTTTATCGATTAAAAACAAACAATGGACCAATATTTGTTCAAATATGTAATATACCAACCTTCATATAATGATAAAATCCATCTCGTCAACCTTTTAAAATTGTATAATGTGAACATTAAATATGCATAATATATGTTTAAATATTGCTAGCTCAATATGTAATATATATGCAAATTTCTTTTAATAATCTTTCTCTAATTTTCCAAAAATATATATTTTTTTGTTTATTCCTTAACTTTAAACACAGCACAGTGTATTTCAAATTAAATTGCCTTATATGTTTTTAAACAATATAAATGCCACATTCTTCTCTGCTATTAATAACTTGCCTCTGAACTTCTATAGATGCAAAGTCGAACTATTCTCTTTCTACCTTTGAAAATACATATTTTTAAATTATTATTCCTAATGCACATGGTACAAGCCATGGTAATCATAGTGGTTGACGACTGTTATTACTGTAAGTGCACTGCATGTCTACACATATGGAAAGCAGTACGACTTTTGCACTTGCAAGCGTGCCAGAGTTTTTTGGTTATTTGAACTCACTGATGGAGTAGGACTTTTGCCAGACTCGGGATAAATTTATGCATTTTTTTATTAGAAAAAAAGTGTCAAATGCGGAATTTGATCCCGGGTCGTAGCTGTCGAAAACCAACGGTTTAGACCACTCGGACATGTGGTAGAGTAAGTGAGAAAGAGTCGCCGTATACCTATACAGTTTGAATTCGCACATCCTTTGGGATTGGAGAATACGTTTTAAAACACCCAAAACAGACCGAATGGTTCAAATGTCTACGAGAGATGGGAATTTTCGCATATTCTTACAATATATATATCATTCTCCAAAAGACTATCTTTTTCGTTTATGACGCAATAAAATATAGGTATTAATATTGGTATTATTAATAACAAGCATAATTTAATCACCATATATCACCGAATATATCTTGTCAGAGTCTATAATAGTTGAAGAACATGGAGGTTTCCAGAAAGATAAACATTTTATTTTATGATGTGCAAATATGATCTATATGTATTAAATTATGGAAACTTTATCATAATCCAAAAGTTGCAATATCCTTATTTAAAAAAACTGTCTGAATTTGTTCCCTTATGTTTGATTTTTCATTGGCTTTCTCTTAAATCTTTGGTCTCCTTTAAACGTCCCTTTCATTGAGTCTGGTCGCTTTTCAGAGAGATTTCACAGTACTTATTTTCAAAACCTTTCGAATATATATAGTATATTTTAAACTGTATAAAAATGACACTTTTAGTATATGTCACATATCTTCTAATTAGTTATAGCCGATACCTTAAAAGATTCTACCCTTCTTTTAAAATGTACACCGTTTCTATTTGCTACCACCCCCATATTTTGTATATATGCTATATCTTTAATAATAATACCTGTAAACCCCCTATTTGTATGTAAAACTAAAAATGTTGACGTCAAAATAAAGGTCCAAAGAGCGGTCAGCTGGGGACAGCTGGGGAGAGAGGAGGAAAATGCCAAAGCCCATGTGGGGCCCCCAGGAACCCTTTATAGACGACCCCTGAAAAACAGGACAGGTTTTGGCGGGGGATCAGCAGCAGATGGTTCTAGGGTGTGGCCATCGACAGACGGCTTCTGTCTTGCACACACTTTCTCTCTCCATGTCTCGGTGATAAGCATCCAAGTTTGTGTCATGGCCTCTACCTCTGTCCCGTGGTCTGTCCCCGATCTCTCTATGTGCTAACATCTAGTCCTGCCTCTGCTTCTTGTTGTCCGCGTGTGGGAAGATCATAAACACTCGCCTCACGTACACGACTGCCAGTTCATCCATTCGTCGGCACATTCGCAACAATATTACATATATAGGTCGTATATAGGTCATACTAATAGAAATAATAGAAGAAAGAAAAATGAAGCGAAATAAAAGTTGTAGACACACAGACCAAAGCAGTCTATGGACACATACAGACAGACCAAAGCAGTCTATGACCACATACATACAGACCAAAGCAGCCAATGGCCACATACAGGCAGACCAAAGCAGCCTATGGCCACATACAGACAGACCAAAGCAGTCTATGGACACATACAGACAGACCAAAGCAGTCTATGGCCACATAGACACAGACCGAAGCAGCCTATGGCTACATACAGACAGACAAAGCAGTCTATGGCCACATAGACACAGACTAAAGCGGTCTATGGCCATATACAGACAAACCAAAGCAGTATATGACCACATACAGACAGATCAAAGCAGCCTATGGCCACATACAGACAGACCAAAGCAGTCTATGGTCACATAGACACAGACCAAAGCAGTCTATGGCCACATACACACAGACTAAAGCAGTCTATGGCCACATATAGACAGACAAAAACAGCCTATGGCCACATACCGACAGACCAAGGTAGTCTATGGCTACATATCGACAGACCAAAGCAGTCTATGGACACATACCGACAGACCAAAGCAGTCTATGGTCACATAGAGACAGACCAAAACAACCTATGGCCACATACCGACAGACCAAAGCAGTCTATGGCCACATATCGACAGACTAAAGCTGTCTATGACCACATACACATATACCAAAGCAGTCTATGGCCACATACCGACAGACCAAAGCAGTCTATGTCCACATACAGACAGACTTGACCTAAAGAAGTCGACCTGGAGCCGAGAAGAGAGGCCAGCCAATAAGAGAGCAGGGCCAATAAGCTCATATTAATAAAACCCAGATAAACGGCGGGGATAATAAAAAAAAAAAGAGGGCGCTTGCATAAATACCATTCTTTGGATTAATGAGGCCTTATCCACCCTGCTTCTCTCCTAGCTCTTGACTGTAACTCTTTCATTTGAAGCCTCTACATCGATGTGAAATAAACTATAGCAGCATTAGCCCAACATTTTTTCCCTTTACTCTCTCTCTCTCTGCCGACATATTTCAAAGATAGATTATAGGTGACATAAAATAATTTCGAACTCGGAACAAATTTGGGGCTAAATTTACTGTACCAGGTGTGCATAGTTGATAGCGTATTTTTTCGGAATGATTGCAGTTTCTCCGCATTTTTACAGATTGGAAATATTTTTTGATTTTGAAATAACAGATGTTTTTATTCAGTAGACTCTATATACAGTAAAACCTGTATTCGGAGTGTCCATTTGGTTTCAGGCAAAATGCACTCATAAGATAGGTTTTGACTCGCAAGAAGGGTCGAATTATTTTGGCTATAATCCTAAAGCTATTATTTCTTATGCAAATGCAACGATGCTCTCAATATAAGAAATTCAGCTCATTTATCCTTTTTAGGGTCCTAATTTAGACGTGAGCGCGTTAGACAGGGTCAGATATCTAAGAGAATTAAATTGATTGAAAAACTAAAGGCTCTCACTAAAAATCGATTCCCAAGACAGCAAAATCCCAAGGCAGGTGACTTCTAAGGCAAGATTTACTGTACAAATGAAAAAAAACTGAATTTTAGCTATAGATTCCTTCTAAAATCGTTATATCCTGTATATTTGTGAAAAGTAAAGTTTCCCGAAAGCTTAGAAATGTTTGTCTGTGTCGAAATAAAAGAATTAAGGAATTACAAAACTTGGAAAAATGTTTGTTTTTACAAACCTAACTGCAATAGAGCAAACATAGGCCTGGCTCATCAGTGTGAGAGTAAATACGGTAGGAGAAGTTTATTTTGTTTGAAAAGAAAAAAAAAGTGCTGATATGTTTCATTTCTAACAAATAGATGGCGCGTTGTGCCATATGATCAATTATTATCAATCGTAAAGATAGAGGGTGCCTGGCCGGCATTCATAAAATAAAAACCTCTACTGGCCGAAGTGTCTATTTTCAAAAGAATTATATTATCTAAATAAGACCATTGTCAAAATGTTGAATACCAGAGGAGGGCATGGCTCATCAGTCAGTAATGGTGGGGCTTAGTTGTTTTCCATCAATATAGTCAGTAGATAGCTATGATATTTTATATGTAAAGTATTCAATATTTGAGCGAATATATATATGTATTTAGATAATAAAATAAATATATTGGATTGAATAAAATATTTATTTGCCAATATTTTGGTTGGCTGAACGCCAAACTTTGTCAAGGCATTACATTTTTGTATAAACAAACTCAGCGCCGCATAGTGTTATAATATCATAGTTGAAATATATATATATAAAATACATATGAAGGAGGTGGGGGAAATTGTGTATGGAAAAAAAAATATAAAAATGACAAACAAAATTTCCCCCCTCCCCCACCTCCTTTGTATTTTTAAAAATTATTTCAACTATGATATTATAACACTATGCGGCGCCGAGTTTGTTTATACAAAAATGTAATGTCTTGACAAAGGTTGGCGTTTAGCCAACCGAAATATTGGAAAATAAATATTTTATTCAATCCAATATATGCCCTTTTATTTTCTAAAGATTTAAATATGGATTGCTCTATATTCAGAATATATATGTATATATTATGTGAAAATGTATTTTAACTGTCTAAATAACAGTCAACTATAATTCTTTTGCTGCGATAGTATGTATGTAACAGTAAATTGTGCTATATTTTAAATAATAAAAATATTTGAAGATGATATATATACGTATGTAATATTGTTGCAAATGTGCCGACGTATGGATGAACTGGCAGTCGTGTACGTGAGGCGAGTGTTGATGTTCTTCCCACACGCGGACAACAAGAAGCAGAGGCAGGGCTAGATGTTAACAGCGAGAGTGATCGGGAACAGCCCACGGGACAGAGGTAGAGGCCATGACACAAACTTGACCCGAGACATGGAGAGAGAGAGTCTGTGCAAGACAGGAGCTGTCTGTCGATGGCCACCCTCTAGAACCTCTGCTGACCCCCTGCCAAAACTTGTCCTGTTTACCGGGGGGTCTCTATAAGAATGTCCCTCGGGACCCCACATGGGCTGGGCGTTGCCTTTTTCCATCCCTCTGTCCCTGCAGCCACCAGCTGACCGCTCTCTCTTTGGATCTTTATTTTGACGTCACCAATTTTAGTTTATATACAAAAGGGTGTACAGGTTATATTAATAAAGATATAGCATATATACAAAATTTGGGGGTGGTAGCAAATAGAAAGTGTCATTATTATACAGTTTAAAATATACGATATATATATATATAAAGCAACTTCTTACTGACGACTACTGCGATGGGAAATATTGGGAAGGCCTGGCTATCAGTGGTCAACTCACGCAACTTTTTCGTCAGTTTAATCTACTAGACCGCTATAATATTGTCGCGTGTATCCCCTCTGGTTCTTCGCGACGACGCCGCTTCTTCCACCGTGGATCACCTACCCTGGGCTCCGTTGCTTCACCTCTGTAGCTCTACTCTGCAGACAGTCCAAAGACCCTCCGAGAACCACCACTCACGTGGATCTCCTTTCCTTCCGAAAGTATTTCTCGACCTTACCACTGGTGGGAGGACACGAGAGCCTTACCAGAAGACAGACCAGTTGGAAACAGACCACAGCAGCAGGCGACTCCCACACTAGTCCCAGACTAGAATAGGCCAAAGCGCCATCTATTGACGGAGGTTGTAGATGTTTTATTGTGTGTTGAGTTGTTCTGATTATACCTAAGAGAATATCATAGGTTCGGCTATACGAGGTGTGTTCAAAAGGTATCGCGACTTTTGAATTTTCGCGGGTTACGTATATTCGAATTTCGATCTTTTCGTGGCTTTATGTTGGTACTCATGT
Source organism: Cordylochernes scorpioides (assembly GCA_030710605.1). Classification (NCBI taxonomy): domain Eukaryota; kingdom Metazoa; phylum Arthropoda; class Arachnida; order Pseudoscorpiones; family Chernetidae; genus Cordylochernes; species Cordylochernes scorpioides. The sequence goes on from CP092883.1 coordinate 37,390,190, forward strand.
CTCTCACTTATGCCGACAAGCTCGGCCATTTTGAATGTTCACTTAATTGTTGACAGCTGCTTTGCTTGCAGGTGTTTTGGATCGTCTTCGATTTTTACCAATTAAAAAAAAATGGATCAAAGAACCTGTATCAAATTTTGTGTGAAAAACGAAATTAAGTGCGCGGATGCATTCCGAATGTTGACTGTGGCATACGGAGAAGCTACCTTGAACCGAAGCAACGTTTATCGGTGGTACAAAATGTTCTCAGAAGGCCGAGAAGATGTGAACGACGAAGAGCGTGCCGGACGCCCGAGCACTTCAACAACAGACGAAAAAATTAATGAAGTGGAGAAAATGATATTGGCCAATCGTCGAATCACCGTTAGAGAAGTTACTGAGGACCTAAACATATCGATTGGCTCGTGCCATTCGATTTTTATCAATGATTTGGGCATGAGACGGGTCGCCGCGAAATTCGCACCAAAATTGCTCATTGCGACCAAAAACAGCATCGCATGAACATTGCTAATGAGATGTTGGACTCTGTCCGCGACGACCCAAATTTGCTCCAGAGGGTGATAACTGGTGACGAAGCTTGGGTTTATGGTTATGACGTGGAAACCAAAGCTCAATCATCTCAATGGAAGCTGCCGCACGAACCAAGACCGAAAAAAGCGCGCCAAGTTTTGTCGAATGTGAAAGTTTTGTGACAGTTTTCTTCGATTGCAGGGGCGTGGTGCATCATGAGTTCTTGCCACAGGGTAGAACGGTCAATAAGGAATATTACCTGCAAGTTATGCGCAATTTGCGCGAAGCAATCCGCCAGAAACGCCCGGATTTGTGGAAGAACAAAAATAGGCTTTTTCACCACGATAACGCCCCTGCTCACACATCGTTGCTTGTGCGCGACTTTTTGGCTAAAAACAACACAATAATGATGCCGCAGCCACCGTATTCCCCAGATCTGGCTCACTGTGACTCTTTCTTGTTCCCTAAACTGAAGAGGCCCATGAAAGGACGACGTTACGCTACGCTTGACGAGATAAAGACGGCATCGAAGAAGGAGCTGAAAAGATTTTAAAAAATGATTTTTTGAAGTGCTTCGAAGATTGGAAAAATCGTTGGCACAAGTGTATAATATCTCATGGGGATTACTTTGAAGGGGACAACATAGGTATTCATGAATAAATAAATAATTTTTGAAAAAACACAAAGGTCGCGATTCCTTTTGAACACACCTCGTACAAACTCTTAAATTGATACCAAGAAAAATATGAAAGTTCCAATTTTAGTATATGTACCGCCGAACAAGCATGTACAAGCGTGAAAGTCACCTCAAATATTTGTGCCTTCTAAAATAAATTAGAATAATAAACAAATAAAAGGAGTAATTAAGCATAATGTTCAAGAGAAAATTAGCCACGGCATGAACAAGATATCGTTTTAAGCTTTCAAGATTAGTATGCCTTTTCTTGCAGGTTAAGTTTTGAAGGATAGACCGCAATTTGTAGTTCGAATGATTGAGATCAGGGCTACTTGAGGCCATTCATCCGGTGATATGTACTGGCAGCCATTCCTGGGTGATCTCAGCCTTCTTATAGCACAAGCGAATAATCCTATTGGAAACTCCCATTTTGATGTCCAAATAAGAATGCATAAAATATTTAACGCGAACCTCTTAAACGGGTGGTTTATAATTTTTGATGAAGTTTTTTAAACTCAAGATTTTTTAAGGCATCATATAGCACAAATCGTTGGATGATGAGATCTTTGGACGATTGGAGTCACTTCACGAATTTTTATAGACGCTTTGTAAAAACTTGGCGATTCTGGCGGCTATATAAAAGATTGTTTACTGGTGTTTTCTTTTTAATCTGTGAAGAGTATACTTCGATGACCATTCTTTGGTAACGCTGTAAAGAGGCGGTTCAATTTCACTACCCTCTGTTGTATAAGAGATTTCGTAAGATAGTCTTGTCGTTTTTAACGAATCTTTAAAACGTAGGTCGTCCTTGAGCACTCGTAAAATTGAAAAATTAGACACACTTATATTCTGAGCAGTTATTGATTGGTTTCTGATACGTTAACTTCTCCTGATCGAGCTAGCGCTGCATTGCCACACTCGGGAGTTCTTACAGTTCGTGATCGCTCCATTCGTAAGTGATCTTGTACACCTACATGTATCACACACATTATATAATACCAATATTTATTTAAAAATAGACGCTTCGGCCAGTTAAAGTTTTATTTTCTCAACGTCCTTGCAACCTCAGAATAATTTTTAACGCCTTGCCAAATACCCATTTTTATTTATTTCTCCTGACGAAGACAAAAGATTTTTGTTGGAGGGTTGAGAAAAAAAAACTTTAACTGGCCGAAGTGTCTATTATTAAAGAAATATGAATGACGGCCAGGCAACCTCTACTTTAGGAGTACCAGTATTGTAAAATTTTCATTTTTTAATCAAGCAAATATTTTAGCTAGAATTTTCCTACATTTGTTCTACCAATAGCTACAATTCTATTTTCAAAACATCCAAATTCGTTAGATTTGTCATGTAATTACTGAATACGTGTTTAACATAAAATATAGGTATATTTATGCTGGCGAGCAAAAGCCAAATATAAATAAATAATAATAATAAAAACACATGGCCGTCGAATTTGCATGCGTGCCACCTGCTGGAAGTTTGTTACAGAATTTAGGAAGCACCTGGTATATCCGGCACTTGGAAGGAATTCGTGCTGTAGGTATTTGATAGAAGGAGAGACACAAGTTTTGGCGTAAATACTTAGAGAATTGTGTGTGCGCGCTCTTTCTCTGGGGAGTTCCCCACTGATGTACCAGGCTCTCCAATATTTTCCATCGCATTAAGGACAATACGAAGTTGGTTTTACTTCGCACTAAAACACACACATACAGCTTTATTAAGACCACCGGTCTTATACAGATTCACTACATGAAGGAAGCATAGATGGAGCTCCTGTACTCCAGGTAGCGAAGAGCCCAACAGCCTCCAGGTCCGATGCATGTCCAGTGGCCACAGAATCCACCTTGCATAGGTTAGTGTATCACTGAAAAGGCGAGTGTGGAATCAGTTGCGTTTTAGTCTTCGCTTCCTCATCCAAATGGACCACGGCATTCGGCGATTCTATTAACTCTTCCGAACGGTGACTGCGGCCTTGTAGTATTTTTATACAGGGTGTACCAGGTAAATCGGGACTAATTTTGACAGTCCATAAAACAAAAACTACTTGAGATTAAAAACTTGTTTTTTTTTCATTACGTAGCCATATTCATGTAAAATGCAACAGTACATGTGTGCGCAGTGTAGTGATGAAGAGTAACCGAGAATTTGAAAATCGAGCTGCCATCATCGTTGCTCTGCGCGCCGGAAGGAGCCCCAAAGAGATAGTGGATTTTCTTAAGTTGCCCAAAACCACTATTTATCGTGTCAAGAAGCAGTTTGATGAGGCCGACAGTAACAAAGAGGGGATATCTACAAGGAAAAAGCACTCGCGTCGATCGGACAGGGTAAGAGGCGAAGAATTTGTCAAAAATGTCAAGGAGAAGATTGATGGAAACCCTGGGAAGAGCATGAGGGCCATAGCCAAGGAAATGGACGTTGGCTCTATGACAATTGTCAGAACTATCCATGAGGACCTTGGTCTCAAGTCTTATGCCCTTCGGAAAGGTCAGTTGCTGACTGAGAATATGAAGAATAACAGAAAAGGAAAGGCTGCTGCCCTCCTCAACAACCTGAAACACGACTCTTTTGGCATGCTAAGGTTCTTCTCTGACGAAAAGAACTTTGACGTGGACCAAAAGGTAAATCCCAGGAATGATCGCTGGATCTGTAATGACCCTTCAGAGATACCTGTCGTGATGCACACGAAATTTCCTGCCTCCGTAATGGTCCTTGGCGTTATCAGCAGTGAAGGTGATGTCATGCCTCCCCATTTCTTTGAGAAGGGCCTTAGGATGAACGCTGACACCTACATCAATGTTCTGGAGACCGTTGTGAAGCCTTGGATGGACATGGTGGCCGCAGGAAGGAAGTATGTCTTCCAACAGGACTCAGCTCCAGCCCATAAGGCAAAAAAGACACAATCGTGGCTGACACTTAACCTTCCTAGTCACTGGGGTCCTGATATTTGGCCCCCTAATTCTCCAGATTGCAATCCCCTCGACTACTATGTATGGGGCGTTGTTGAGAGAGATGTCAACAAAGCTCCTCATACCACCATCCAGTCTGTCAAGAAAGCAGTTCACACGGTGATGACCCAAATGGACAAGGTCATCGTCGCCAAGGCCTGTGCTTCATTCCGCACTCGCCTCGAGACTGTTGTAGCTAATAATGGAAACTACATTGAATAAATAAAAACTATATCCTTTTATCTACTACTGTGTCAAATTATAAGCGCCATATATCTGCATTGAAAATTATTAACTATTTGAGCATATGTCTTAATTAATATTTTTCATACTTATTTTATCATTAAGCTTTATTAAGGAGAACCTTAGGACTTGCTGTTATTCTTGATCTGTTAAACGGACAATGGTTTAATGTATACATAATGTTGAACAACATTTTGAGTTGTCTAGAAATTCTTCATGGTATGTTATAAACATATGTATTTATTAAATAAAATACATTCGAAAAGTTGTAAGTCTATCATAACCTTATATATAAAGAGTATTTTTTGAATAACAATCCCAAATGTAATAAATGAAGAGATACAAAATAGCGATTGATGAAAGATTTTATTTTAAAAAATTTTGTTCAAAACTTTTTTTGAAACAAAATGTTTTTTCTATTCTTCTGTTTCCCTTCTATTAATACTGGATAGTTTCGCCAATTTCCCAGAAAAAAATTGAATAAATGAAAATATATTTATTTAAAATATAACAAACTTTTCCAAGCATATACACAAAAGCTGTTAGTATAAAGAACAAAAATCCATTCCATTCCTGGATTCTCCCCATGACGATAGAGATGCCACATACAGCAAAGCAATCGGTCAAATATGAATAAAATAATGAAAAAATCTCAGAGAGCAGCAGAGGAAAAATGCTGCGAAATTTCAGTCGACTTAATCTCGCCCTTGGGAGGTATTAGGCCGTCCTCGGAGCAGAGGTTAACAAAGAGCCCTTAATTTTATTCGGAATGGACAAAAAAGATTGAACAAATTCCCAATAAATAAAAATATTTGTAGGGAATTAAAGAATGGCCAATAAAAGGAGGGCAGTTTTAATGATATTTGGCTCATCGATCGAGGCCTACAATGAAGACATTCCGTCGGAGAGGGAATCTGCCGGAAAAACGCCAGGATTCCATTGTACTCTTTGTGGATCTGTAGGATTGTCGAATAGTTTCTTGTGTCTCTAACAATTAGACTGTACTCCCTCTATTGTATAGATGTTGTTGCAAACTATATCTCTCTCCCTATGATTGCACAATAAATATAGAATTTTTGATTGTTTTTTAGCTTTGTACTACGTATGCTAGAATTTTTGGAGGATATTTATATTAATATTTAGAAGATTTAGAGAATTCTAAACGTCTATTTGAATGATTATTATATTTTTAGTGATAATAAAATTGTTTTAAGAGTATATATTGTAGCGAAGTATTTATTATTTTACATTAGTAGTAACAGAGTATCATTTTTTTATGTTTATATTTTACTACTCTGTAAATTTCCCTCATTCCTTATCTTTTTTTTATCCTTCATAGGTTGTTCTTGCCTTAAATAAATTGCTGTCTCATCCTGAAGTTTGTCTTCCTTAATTTTCCACGTGGCAATATGTTTATAGGGAATGGGTATATCAATTTAAAAGCTATTTCTATTTGTGTAGAGGATAATTTTATTTATTTAGAGAATGTGTGTGTGTGTGTGTGTGGTTCTCTATTTGTTTATAGCCTGATTATATTTGTGTTGAGGATGGTTTAATTCGTATAGAGAATGGGTTTATTTGTTTCTAACATAATTGTACTCACACACACATATAAATTATGGCTAGATCGATTTAAGAGATGAATTCATTTGTTTAAAGGAAGATTTAATTGGTTTATAGAGTACACGGAGCAGTGTTTCGCACAATCTTTATAACCCTCCGGCACTCTTACTCAGTGGCACATTTGGACAATACAAGTACTTGTACTTGTATTATTTAATATATACCTGTACTTGAAACGTATAAGAATAAAGAAAATACAAAACAATTAGATTCCCTTTGTAAATTTTTCTAGTATGTATATAATATATAGTTAGCTCTTTTCTACTCTAAATATCTTCACCTTTTCCTTTTTTTTCTATGTTCGGCATATATGACGCGTAACTGCCGAAGCTTTGGCGTAAACCTTGTTATAGCCTTTTATTGTTAATAAAAAAAATAATCTTTTTGAAATTTCTTTTATTCATACTTCATTTATTCACTTCTCTATTTATATTTCACAACTTTTTAATGTTGATTTAGATAATAATTTGATTTATAATTATAATCACAAGAGAAATTATATATATATATATATATATATACCCTTCAGTGCTGCGTATATAAGCAGAACCGTCCAATACAGTATTAGAGCTCTAAGAAGCGGTCTGGTGGATTAAATTGGCGAAACCTGTGGTAGGGTTCACTACTGATGAGCCAAGCCCTCCCAATATATTTGTTCATCGCAGTAAGGACAGTAGAAGTTTGTATTGTATATAAAATAAACATTCGTGATTGAATCCTTTCAATTTAAAATTCGATTGGTTTATAGGAGAAATAAGAGGGCAGAGTAATGGTTCACGTCGTCCATTTTCGACAACAACGACCCGGAACTGAATCTCGCATTGAATTTTTTTTCTGCCTTAATGTCTCCCGATTATTACATAAGTCCAAACCACAAGTGAGTGTAAGTAACTAAACTGCAATCTGTGGCATATTGCAAGTTCAAAATTTGAAGTGATTTCTATACATGTGGTACACTTAGAGTAAAAGCAGTACCTAACTACCTACGTTAATTAGCATCACCATGTGTGGGATTAGAGAGTAAAACACAATAGAAAACAATTACACCAATATAGTGAGACTCCCCATACAAATTAATATTAAGGCTATTTATAAAAACTTTATAAAAATATATACCAAAATATTGTAAATTGAGATTTTTGCGAGTATGTAAAACTGACTAAACTCAAAAGATAAACAGTGAAGTGAAAATATAGAAAATAGTGAATGATCACAAAATCTAGGCCCTAGAAGGTTTTTTATTTCAGCAGGCGATGGATGGAGAAATAAAGGTATTTCAGTCAAAGCCTTACATGGATGGTTAGTCAGATGACATATGGAAGTTTGAGTCAGTCAACTGATGGTAGCTAGCCTCGTCACTTGCTGCCTATGGGATGAACATTTTCCTTTGGGCGAATATTATGACTAATTAATATACTGGTTAATATAACCTTCATTCATCAGCTGAGAAATTATTTTATTAAGACGAAAAATCTTAGTGCATGTATTATATGTAAATTCCAGTAGTTTTTTTTTTTGCATTCCTTTATTTTGTATCTTTTTTTCTTTTCCTCGAATTTACACTTTCAATCTGTTTATGAGCTCAATTGTCTCAATTATAAGGTATAGCTTTCATTATCTCAATATTGATTGTGATTAGCTTTTGCTTTTTTTTTAGCTTCATTTGCGGTGAATCCGTTGTAAATCCATGTATAATAAATTTATTTTCCTCTAATTTACCCAGACTAATGTATTTATTAGCTTGATTGTATTTATATAATTTTTCCTGTATATAAATATCATACTACCATTAAGTTCTATTACTTTTTTCCTATATGTATCCTACATTTCTGCTTGGAGAATCTATATAAGACTAAAAGGTCTTAATAAAGCTTTTTGTTGTTTTTGTTGTATACTGGTTTATGGATTATACTGCTAAAAAGTCGTATGAGTGTTTGAAAATATAGCTGAAATACGATTAAACCTTGATTAAATATGATTAAACCTTTAGTCGGATGTGTGCTGATGATACAAGCTGCTGGTGAGGAGACGTCAAATGGGTCAGTTCTGTCTCCATATTGGACGGCAGGGAGGAATGATGAGAACAAGTCAGGAAGGTTTGTCCTTCAGAATGCTATATACAACGGGGATTCGAATGACAATATATAGATAACCGAGTTAACATCTTGAACAACTTTCCTAAGGTCTTATTCCATTTTTAGGAAACATATTCAGAAGCTCATATATCACACATTGTATTAGGCGTACAAATAAGTTTTGAGGGATTTTTTAAATATAAATTCGAGGCTTTATTCAAAGAAATCAGTACAATATATTTCATTCAAAGTATTGTAATCTTTAGCTACGACTTATTCCCATCTTCTAGGCAGCATACGGATTCCGTGTCGAAAAAATTCCTCGTCTTTTGAGGCGATCCAAACATCGACCCAATTTTTCGCCTCTTCGTAAGAAGTAAAGTGCTGCTCGGCCAGGCCATGTGTCATCGAACGGAACATGTGGTAGTCTGAAGGAGCAATGTCTGGTGAATACGGCGGGTGGGGTAGGACATCCCATTTAAGCGCCCCCAAAGTCTCCTTGACAACTTTTGCAACATGTGGCCGAGCGTTGTCGTGCTGATAGATCACCTTGTCATGTCTTTTGGCATATAGTGGGCGTTTGATCTTCAATGCTCGGCTTAATCGCATCAATTGTTGTTGGTAACGTTCTCCAGTGATGGTTTCGTTAGGGTGAAGTAGCTCATAGTAGATCACTCCGAGCTGATCCCACCAGATGCACAGCATTAGCTTCTTGCCATGAATATTCGGTTTGGCCGTTGAAGTTGATGCATGACCGGGCTTACACCACGGTTTTCTGCGCTTTGGGTTGTCGTAGTGAATCCACTTTTCGTCCCCCGTCACGATTCGATGCAAAAAAAACCCTTCCGATTTTGTCTTTTGAGCAGTAGTTCGCACGTGCAAATACGGCGCTCGATGTTTTCTGGCTTGAGTTCATATGGAACTCAATTTCCTTGTTTTTGCACCTTACCCATGACCTTGAGACGGTTCGAAATCGCTTGTTGAGTCACTTCCAAGGTTTCAGCGAGCTCCTCTTGAGTTTGGCTTGAATCTTCGTCCAATAAAGCCTCCAACTCAGCGTCTTCGAACTTTATTGGCCTCCCTCCGCGTTCTTTGTCTCTGGTGTCAAAATCGCCACTTTTGAAACGCCGAAACCAGTACTCACATGCTTTTATTGATAGAGCATGTTCCCCATATGCCTCACACAGCAATCGATGTCCATCAGCTGCACTTTTCTTCAAATTGAAACAAAAAAGCAGCGCTTCCCGCAAATTGTGTTTTGTTGGCATAAAGGTTGACATGGTTAGAGCACCAAAAAATGTTCCTTACACTTGAGTGAAAATACTCCTTCTGTTTTTTTTTGTTTTTTTTTTTTGGGAAATGATTAAGCCTTAACATGAAACCTTACAAGGGGGGGGGGGGGGGGGGGTATACTATCATGCTATTTATATAATATTTGTTGTGGCTTCTTTTGCAAATCCCTCAAAACCTATTTGTACTCCTAATAAAAATAAAATTAATAATTAAAACTAAAGTTAGAATATTGCGGTAAAACTTTTAGCCCTTTTTAGCTTCCAGAATATTGTTACGTAGAATTAAAAACAAAGCACATTCCAGAATATAATGTTCTAGAACGTTCTAGAATAATCTAGAAAATCGGAGAACAACTGATTGGCCAATTTAAAACGATAGCGCAAGGTTAGTGCTGGCTGCTTTCTGATTGGCTGACTGCCCTTGAGCGTTCTGGAAAGATCCAAGCAAACGTCAGCTGCTGTCTCAAGAGGTCGGACTGCTGCTTACCGCCGACGCCGGTGTACTTCGCGGAAGATTTTAGAATGTTCTACCAACTTCTGTTTCTTGTTCTGCTCCTGATTTCCTTAACTGTGCTGCAGTTGGTGAGTTTATTTTGCACTCTTCTGTAAATAATTTTATTGATTAGGGTCAAATAAAGTCCTAAAGATCCTTTGTACCCACGGAAGCTATTCTTTGTCAACCAACAACGCAACAATATTTACATCCTTCATAAAAAAACATTCAAAATTCTGTATAATAATACGTTATATCAGCTCTGCCAGGAATTAAGTCTTCAGAATTTGATATATGCATTTATTCAGAAAAGAGATTCCGAAATATAAATGAAAAGTGAAAAAAAAAAATTGTTGTTTATGAGCTTCATTTTTTTATCTCACCGTATCACGGAGACAATTTATTGGATCGATGCAAAATTATTGTTGCATTTTGCAGAGTATTTTTTTTTATTATAAAATTGGTGTTTAATTCATTTGTAACGAAAATAGTGCTCTATTATCAGATAATGCTAACCAATTCATACTCATATTAGCCATATTATGTTCTACTACATCGTGAAATGCTGGAATGCAGCACAGTAATTTTGCGATCACAACGAACATTATGGAAAAGGTACAATCAGTAAAATATAAGTTGAAAGTTGGCTCAAGAAGTTCAAATCGGGTGATACAAACCTAGCAGATAGAGTAGGTACAGGTCGACCAACCAGGCATTTTTGGGAACCGTGCAAGAGGGCGAAAGCTTGACGACAATAATATTGGCCGAAGACTTCAATGCGTACAATTTGACTATCATTCGTCGTCTCAAAAGCTCGGAAGCAATATTTGAATGGCGAATATGTTCCTGAACAAGCATTCGATGATGTTTTGTTGGAAATTCTGAGATAAGTATGTACCGCCAGAATATATAAAGGTTATTTACAATCAGTTGCATGTAATGGCACGAATCATGGTTCCCGAGATGGTCTGTTTCCGACCTATTATGGTTAATACAAGTTGGAAGAACTCTTGTTCATCCTTAAATTTGATCTTCGCTGTGTATCCCGTTCTGAGACGGGACATCGGAGGGACTCTGGTAAGTCTTCCATCGATGATCGAGCCAGAAGTTTTCTTTCAATTCATTCTTTGCCATGACTTGAAGGTATGAAATCTACGTTGCCTTTGTCTCTACCAGGATATCTGATTTACTGCTAGACCAACGGGCGAAAAGAACCACTGGAAGGTTATATGTGAATAAAACCCTTTACATTATACATATTGATGGAAATTTTGCCGGGAGGATATTGATCTAAAGAGACAAAGGTCGCCTCTCCCGTCAAAATAGACGTCAAAACTAGACGTAATATATTGACCGTCGCCGCAAACTAGCGGCCTCGGGTCGGTGACAAAGCCACAACACCAGCTTTGACAAACTGAAAAGCGTCCACCTAGAGACCATGGTTTCGGGCTAATGGCCCTCGTCAGTCTAAGGCGGACTTTATTCCATGAGATCCACACGGGATCTAATGACGAGGGCAATTAGCCCGAAACCATGGTCTCTAGGTGGACGCTTTTCAGTTTGCCAAAGCTGGTGTTGTGGCTTTGTCACCGACCCGAGGCCGCTAGTTTGCGGCGACGGTCAATAGATGGCGTCTAGTTTTGAAGTCTATTTTGACGGGAGAGGCGAGCTTTGTCTCTTTAGATTATACATATTTTATTTAATTTTGAAAATAGAGCAATCCATAAATAAATATTTAATTAAAAAGGCATATACAGTATATTGGAACAAAATATCATTTATTTTACCAATCTTGCAAGGCGTAGAACGTCATTGGTCAATACATTTGTAAAATAAATGATATTTTGATCCAATATTTGCCTTTTTAATTAAACAATTTATTTAATGTAAACTTTGATGGTTACCAGATGTTTGTGTTGTGGAGCCTAAGTATATTGTGCGCCTAGTTTAGATGGCACAATAAACAAGATTTCTTTGTGAACACTGAGACATTTATATTGACATTAGACCAAATTCCCGACTTTGACCAGGTTCTGCTCGAGTAAATGATTGAAAACCAATTTTGTTTTAAGAGAGGCTTATAGTTTTAATTCTTATGAAAATTAGTAGTAATGATGATGCTAATTCATCAATAATTTTTTTATCATAGCTATTTACTAATACAAAGATGAAAACTAGCTCACTCTCGGACTAAATAGCATTTACCGGGTTTGAAACTATGATTGCGAATCCTCCAGACCTAACTCTATTTCTTGTCTCAAAGTTTTATCCGGATAGGCAAAATATTGCGGGAACGTATTTGACACAAGTAAATAGCTCTTTCTTTCTTTAGCTATATAGATTAGGCAAATACTCTCTAGACTTTATGATCACCCAAGAGAGTGGACATTGCGACTGCTGTGATAGAGATGCATGGGGATATCTGAGGCTCTTCATTGGACACGACAACAACAACTTTATGATCCTTATTTATATAGATCAGTAAAGGTATTTTACTACCTTTTAGCCTTTATGAACTTTATTATGTTGTTGTTAACGTCCATTTATGTTAGCTCTTTTGGAAATTATATGGATAAATATTCTCCAATTTGATCTGATTTGGTTTATATAGTTTTCTCAGCAGTATTTGATGTAGATGTGGTTTGCCAGTGCCTTCTACCATCTATACCGATGGCTAAATGAATTTTGCTCTTCCGTCTTTTGCGGCGATTTCTCCCCCAACCCCCCCAAGGACAAGAGAGTGTGTCCTTCTTCATTACACGAATGAAGTTGAAAGCTTATCCCGGCTTTCATTAAGTTCCCTTTTGTGTAAGCCATCTCATTAGGATGTTGCCCGCCCTCTTCCGGAGTTGAACTCACACTGGGAGGTACAAATAAGGGTTTTATATTCATTGAGATTGAGACCAAATGACATTTCTCAAAACCTCTAGTACTTTTAGAGGACGAACTTTAAGTATATAGATTAGAAAATTACTCTCTAGCCTTTTTATATAGATTAGTAAAATACCATATTTAGCCGTTATATAATATTATTTATATAGATTATGAAAATTCTATATTTAGCCATTATGATATTCATTTATATAGATTAGGGAAATACTATCTAGCCTTTATCATTATATGTATATAGAGCTTGTATTTATATAAACATTTAAAGGAAATGGAAGCTTCGAATAATGAGGTTTGTACAAATTTAAACTTCCCATTTTCTTGTAAAGTTAGATTCTTATATCGGATTAAAGTAAAATAATAGTAAAAACAGATTAAAGTATCTATTTAGTTAAATTTGGAGAATAGTATCCTGTAGAGATGGGTGAAATTCTTCCAACGATTTTAGATTTAGAAGGAGAATTCCAAATTTAATATCAAATAATCGCCAAGAAGAATTCGCGAATTTATCATCTTCTACTGTTTTCAACGATTAGAGCGGTGAAATTAGGGGAGGATGGCACAGGAAGGATACATTCCAATCACCCCGGCTAATGCACATCCATCAGATTCGCTGTAATCAGAATGCCAAATTGAGGAGAGCGTGGTTTGTAATGTAATGAGACCAAACAGTCACGCCATGGAACAGGTGGAAATAATTTGGCCTCCAATTGAAGAAGCAGAATAGGATTCCCGATCGAAGCCATTGATTGCAATCACGAACACAAATAATTTGAGCCCATTCCACTCCGATTAGGACGCGGCTCAAGTAGGATTTACCCGAGACACGGATTCTTGTTTCTATTCTCAACTTTCTGAGAATGATTTCTGTGGTTTTCGGGGAAATACTTCTGAGGAAAGACTCGAATAGAACGGCGGATTTTTCAATTAACTACACACACCAGACTTCTGGAGCAAGCTGAAGTCGCTAATCGTTTTCTAAACGTTGGCTTTCGATCTAATATATTTGTTTAGCATGTAAGAAATCCAGATATTGAGAAGCCGCAAGGTTGTGCTTTATTTCTTGAAAGACTTGTTTAATATTTCTGGACTAAATGATTTGAAATATAATAAGATAAATATGACCAAATATCATGGAAAAAGTTAAATTAACGTTTAGTTGATTTTTGTAGCATTAGGTGGCGCTCTGCCATCTAAAATGCTCATATGAACGATGAAGAAATGCCTATTTTGCTTTTATTAAATATTTCTGAGCGAAATCTATAGCGCTGTTGGTCTTTTCTATCTTACGCATTTCTTATAGAGAGCACTTAACATTTCTATTGATGGTTTTGACTTTATCTTCAGTTCTTTTCTACGTTCCTATCTTCACTTTACCGATTAATTTATTAGAATAAATCTTATTTGCAGAAAATCCGTGGTAAATCCATGTAAAATAATTTCTTTTCCACCAATTTATCCAGACTAATCTATTTATTAGCTTGATTATCTTAATTATTTTTCCTGTATATAAATTTCATATTATCATTTAGGTACTATTACTGTTTTTTCCTGCATGTGTCCTACATTTCTGCTTGTAGAATCTGCATAAGAATAAAATGTCTTAATAAATATTTTTGTTGTTTTGTTGAATAAATATTATTCCAAATTACTCGTAGAGAAATATATATATAATATTCAAATAGTTAATGGATAACATAATTAGATATAGATGGAAAAAATTCTAGAGGAATATATATTTTTATAAGCTTTAATTTAACTTGATTACACGTCTGTCTGCCCATAAATGATGAAATCAAATTTTAATTTACTTACAGAGTCCTAGAAGCCTGAAATTTTAAACTTGTTTGATAGCATTGCAAGTTGACAAAAATTCAGTCTTCTGTATTGTCGGGGTGGTCGGAGGGAGTGGACTAATATTAAAATGTACTTTTAAATTTTATGATTAATTTTAATATATACTTCCAGAACACACAGGAGTCTGAAAATTTGTAGACTAGCTTAATCCAGATTAAAAGGTCAGAGGAATGGACTATTTAAAATATTTCCTTTCATATGCTGCGAACAACTTTTAATATTGTAACATAATTTGTACCTATTTATGTAAAATATTTAATTATTCTTTTATTTTTATTTTTAGTTAAGCAGTCGGCAACATTGTACTTTCTTTTTTTCTCTCTCTCTAATTTTGCATAATTTATTTTTTTGTTTATATATTATGGTTAACCTTGTTGTAATTGAATTAAATATTGAAAACAAAGTATTGTGACTATCCCTTATTTCTAAATAGGAAACGTTACAAATTTACTTCTTGACCATTTAGAAGTCTGGCATAGAGTAGTTCAATCTTACCAAGTGTGCTAAATTTCATATTTCTTAGTGGCTGTGGTGGTGGGGAATAGACTAGAGAATAGAATTTGTATATTTACTTTCAAACGAAAAAAATATGCGTAGCCGTTTTTCTGGCTTAATAAGCGGCTGGCATTCAATAAAAATGCATTCGGGGTAGCCGGGAATGGACAATTTTCACATCTCTTTTCACAAATCTTGTGATTAAGTATTAATAAATTTACAGACGCGACATAGAAGTCTTATATTTTGCACATCACTCAATCATGCTAACAACGCAAGCATACAAATTATCAGACTTCTAAGCGGCCGTGATGTTCTAGAATAGACTTTAGATTTAGAATTTGTATATACAAGTGTACATCAAAAGGAGAAAATAGGTGCAGCCGTTTGTGGCGTAATGAGCGGCTTTCATAAAAATAAATCGGTAAAATGAACTAGGTATATAAATAATTGTGGAGATATTTCAAAAAATGTATACATAATTATTAAAACTAATTAGAATACATAAGAAAATCTCGTATGTGTATTGTGCAAGGATAATTTTGAGTCATATTTTTTTCAGACATTGGTTTCAGGCCATTTTTTTTATAATACTATCAAATTAAAAATTGTGTGTGTCAATATGGGAGCAGGGAAGCTAAATTTATTAGATCAAAGGACTAAATCCTTTGTCTGATAATTTCAATTAACCTGTCTTTGAAAGGGCAGATACTATCAACTTAATCGTATCCAAACTTACATTTACGTAGTTCAAAAATATAATTCAAGATGTACTTTCTCTCTCTCTCTCTCTACAATATTTTTTAAACTATAAAAAATAATAAATTCTTAGAACTATAAGTTAATACGTCTTGATCTCCTCAAATCAGATGTATGCGTCAATAATGAATCAATGAAGTTAGTGTCGACAGACCAGGGATTGAATCGTTTGTCTAATTGAGGTTACTTCAGTAGATTCAAAACAAAAAGAACCAAAGGATTTTTTTTATATAGGATCAAGTCTACCTATACTGTAATTACTATTTATAATCTAGCATGTTCTTATTCACTCTACGTATTAGAAAAGAAGTGAGGAATGAAGAAAAAAGAAATTGGAAATACAGGAGGGTGATAATATAATTTGCTAGAAATATTAGATTATATGAGTCATTTCAAATAGATCAGCAGTGTGTGATAACAATGATAAAGAGAAGTATTATTCAATAGGCCTAGGTCTGGATCGTTTGTTTGATAAAAGTAACTATAATTTATTCAGTTCCCCAAACATAATCAGATTGAGACATACTTTCCCTTAGTGTTAAACTATAAATCAAATTGTGTTTATTCTTTTTGGATATAAGGACTGTATATAAGATACTGATAAGAATTTAGTAATACAGTTAATAGATTATTACAAATACGGGAAAATATGATCATATCCCAAACCATTAACAATGTGCGTCGACAAGGGAACAGGAAAATCTAACATTAAAGAACATAGAAAAATAAACTTTGTCTGATGTTGGTAGGTTCAAATTATAATCCTAATTGTGTTTATACACTCTAAATAATAGGACTGCAGGAAAATAATAAGATATTAGAAGTACGAGAGAATACAGATTAATTGGAACTACAAGAATATACGATTAAATTCAAACAAGTTAACAATGTGCGTCATTCCCTTAAGTGGAAAAGTCAGCTTCATCAGACAAAGAAATAAATCCCTTGTCTGAAGATGGTAAAAATGCTGCCCCATAATAACTCACATCATCAATCTACATGGATCAGTCATAACGGTTCTGTATATTCTGTAAGAGAATCAGAGGCTGGATCTCAGAAAAGTATTGTTTAATTATCAATAATATTATATTAAGATGACAAGGAACAAAGAGAGTCAAACAAAAGGCAAGCGTAGGGGCAGACAACAAAGCAAACTGAAACTTATATACAGGTACGGCCAGAGCGGCGCCAGGTCACGTGATGTCTGGCAGGAAGCTGGCGTTGCTATGGTAACAGCCGACGTGCGAAGTCACTTTCCAACATATTCTCTATGTCGTCCTATTTATACTTTTTCAATATAAGTATCATATATGTGGACCAGTACCTGTTATTTCTGCTAAATAAGGAAGTTTAGGAATTTAAGTTTTAGTGCTTCATATCAATTAGATTGACTGTTCATTCTCTATACCCCCCTTTATAAAGATTGAACAAGCATAGATAATTGATATTTATGCTATAAGGAGAGAAAAAAAATCTAAAGTTATCGTATCAATTTAAAGGTTCAAACAAAGTAAGAATTAGAGAAAATACAGAAATAAAGGTATGGTATTGGTGTTTCAGAATATTGAAATTATTAGTTTCTATTAGTGTAGACGGAATTTTTTTTAAAAGCTTAATTATTATTTGTCCAATTAAAAAGGGAGGAAAAAAAAACAAAAACAAAAACAAAAAAAAAAAAAAAAAAAGGAAAGGAGAGAAAGAGGAGGGGAGAAAATAAAAGAAAATTTCTTTGAAAATTTTTATAATAGCTGATAAATACACTCAATTAATGTGACAGCATTCCTTATGAATGTTATGATTTCAAAATATTTACCTATAATTATTTTTTTAATTATCTAGATTAGTGGAATGCAGTTAGTATTAGTGAATCCAGAGAGATAGATGATGTAACTCATGTTAGTTGCGTCATTGTCATCAAGCGAAAGCAGTATTTAGTTTGCGCATTCCAGTTGAAGTCAATATCGCTGTTAACATTATTGTAGATCATTCATTTATATGTATTGAATTGCGGTTCATGTTATCAACTTAAAATTCAATATATGTATGTTACAATTAACATCACAAGCAAATTCTACTCACCCAGAGGGCGACGGTTAATGTTTATAAATAAATTTTCGATTTTAAAGTTACCGGAGAAAACAAGTTTGAATATCCGGTCAAAAGATAATTAAAATCGCATAGTGAAATTTTTAAAGTCATTGAAGTTGAATTTGTAAGAAAAATTGTTTTTGTGAAGATATTTTCTGATTGCTAAAATGTTAATTTTTTAAATTGTATTTTGGCTGAATCCATTTTTTTTAAATTCATCATTTAAGTTTTTAATTTTACTTATAAAGTTGTTTAATTTGTTGTTAATTCTGTAGAATCTTAAAAATTGTGTCCAAAATAGATACCTTTGGTGCAATTTTTTCATATATTTGAATCTTGTCTATTATACAATAATGTTGAAATCGAAATTTGATCTTTTGTCATATACTTCTATACCTTTTTCTTTTAGATTTATGTGTATAAATCGAGGAAGTTGACTTTTTGATTAAATTTGATTTTTTCATTATTTTTTAGATTTAGATACGGAGGATAGATCTTTTCTATTAATTTTGAAAAATTGTTATTATTGAATATAAGAATGTCCAAAAAAAAAATACTATTAATATATATATTAAAAATAAAAAAGTCATCTCCTGACCACGAGCACATGTGCTTTTTAGATGGCAGAGCGCCATCTAGTGGAGCAAAAATAAACTAAACGTTTATTTAGCTTGCTCCGTGATATTTGGCCAACCCAATTTCTTGATAAATCAAGAAAAGCCATCCACGAACGCGTTTCGCGCTGTTGGCGCTCGTCAGCGTGGAGAAGGCTGTAACCACTGTAATATATATATATATAATATGTTATGATTAGAATGTTTTGATGTTGGAATGATAAAGTCGTGAAAAAGGAAAGATAGTTATTTACTTATCAAGTAGTTTTTATTTTCAATTACTTGTAAAGAATTACACATTAAATATTTCCCACACTAATAAAGAATTTATAAAATGAATTTTATATTCGTGAATTAAAAAATAGGGGTAGGCTAACTATACATATTTACAACAATAATCAAAGTGTTATGTTATAAATCTATGGTCAAAAATAAAATAAGAGTTAATGATGAAAATAAAATACATGTTTTTAAAAATAAAATATTTTCATTTTAGATTATATAATATGTATATGTATATTTTTTTCTTATTCCTAGTACACGTGGTACAGGCCATGATAATCATGGTGGGTAGAAGTAGGCGACTGCTTTTACTGTAAGTGCACCACATATCTACACATGTAAAAAGCAGTTCGACTTTGCACTTACAAATGTATCAGAGCCCCGTTTGGTTACTTGCACTCGCTGGTGGGGTTGGACTTTTGCAAGAATTGGGGGCCATTGGATCATTTTTTTTTTAAATCAGAAATAGTGCCCAATGCCGGAATCGAACCCGGGTCGTAGCGGTCGAAAACCAACGGTTTAGACCATCCTTCCACTGACCCCCTTTTTGACTCATATAAATCTAATTAGTCAATGGCTGTAGCTGAAATATTTATTTTATTATTTTAGTTCAATTTAATTGAAGTTTTTAAAATATTTTATTTTAAAATTATATATATATACTCTATAAAAAAAGACGCTTTTCCCATCGGGATTTTTATAGATCGATTATCTCCACCCCAAAAAAATCTCCATATTTATTATCAAAGCTTGCCCTGGACTGGCCATTATCCCGAAACCATGGGGGAAATTTGACATAGTTGATTTTCCACTTCAGTTCACTGATTGTAGAAAATCGTCCTAAATATGTTAATAAGAAATAGCGTTAAACAATTCCAACCTCAACTGGAAATCTAGTCCATCGCACATTCAATAGAAAATTGAGGATTGTTGAACCTGCCATTGTAATACAATTGAACTATTCTTACGATGCTGAAATTGATCATCTCTCTCTATATAAAAGTCAAAGTATGCGTGCATATATATTACAAAAGAGGTTTCTGCTCATTTTGGAATTAGAGTTATAGAATTATTACCTGCTGATGCTGATTATTAGTTGGATACATGAGTATTTTATGATATTGCAGTCTTGATAATATTAAAAAAGCAGTTTTAATCCCAATTTGCTTTAATTGATACGATAACATAATTGTGGATGAAATAATACCTTACCTATGGCGTGAAGAAAGAAGAAAACAAAAGATTACATATTTACATATCTACAGAAAGATTTGAGCCGGCCAACGGGAAACAACAACAATGGGTTTATATAGGGAAAGCCGCGACATTTGGCAGTCTACTAAAAAGAGTAGTTTGTTATAGAAATTATAATTTTAAAATAAAATAACATTTATATATGTACATATTATATAATATGTCGGCTATACACGTCCTCAATGCGTAACTAATAGTATATAAAGTTTAATCTGGAAAAACTTATAGTCAAATTTACAGATCTCTATCTCGAATATTCTTCGAGTTATTTACAAAATTGTCAAAATATTGTCCTTTCACTCGCAACCAGCGCTACACTGCGGTTTAGATAGGTTTCGGTTTTGCCAGGAGAATGCTGCTGACCTAGCGTGTGTTTTAGCACTAGAAGATTAATTCAAATATTAGTGATTTATAATGTATATCCTTGAGATTGCCGATTTAGCATTTTCAAAAACAATTTTATTTTCAATTTTTAGATTATATAATAATAGAGCATTTCCCCCCGAGTGCGTAAAAATGTTTTTATTCAAATTTTATTCGTAACAATTATAAATTATAACCCGGCTTCATCCGGGATCTCCCCAAGTGAATATTATATGACCATCTGATGAGAGACCATTTCTCATGAATGACCCATCTGATGAGCAACCAACTTTCTGAGCGACCACCTCCCATGAATGAGCTATCTGATGAGCAACCAACTTTCTGAGCGACCACCTCCCATGAATGACCTATCTGATGAGCAACCAACTTTCTGAGCAACCACCTCCCATGAATTACCCATCTGATGAACAATACACTTTCTGAGCGACAACCTCCCGCGAATGACCCATCTGATGAGCAACCAACTCTTATTGATGAACCATCTTATGAGGAACCAACTTTCTGAGCGACCATCTCTCATGAAAGACCTCTCTGTTGAGAAAACAACCTTCTGAGCGATCATCTCTCATGAATGACCCATCTGATAAGAGACCACTTTTCATGAACGACCCATTTGATGAGCGACCAACTTTCTGAGCGACTATTTCTCATTAATGACCCATCTGATGAGCAACTAACCCTCTGAGCGACTACTTTAACGTAAAAAATTACTTGAACTGACCTAATCCAATCTCCAATGAGCGACACCTCCAGGAGAGACCAGGATTATGCGTTTTTCGCGTGGTCTCTTTGAGAGGTTCTAGTTTATTCGAAGACATATGATACAATAATGTCTCCAAACGTTAGATCCTATAGTGTAACTTTAGGAAGGAGTGAAGTTTTCTGGGGTAGATATATATATTAGGAAGAGGAGAGTTATTCAATCTCCAGACTTGGAAGTTCTCTCTCTATTGAGACACCGAGGGATCAATCAGGCAATCTTGGAACTTCCAAATTACTTACCTTTCACTGCATTTACGACTTTCCACCTTTTTGTGTCCTTTTATTAAAAAACTTCAACGTATAAACTCGAACGCATTTCTTCGATTTTTCTCTCTCTCTCTACACACACTATCTAAATAATTGTAAAAAGATATTAAATACATGCATCGTAAATAATTTTATTCGATTTTCTACTAGTTGAGTAAATATCTTCCATAAGTAATTTATTTGAAGAGTGATCATCTTCCTGAGCGGCCGCTTTGGTGTAAAATTTTAAAATAAGACTGAATATAGGAATTGAAAGCATCAAAGCATGAATATTTCTTCCACTCATAAAACAAACCTCTACTGTTCTTACTGCAATGAAAAAAATATTAGTTCTTGGCTCATCAGCGGTGAATTCTCCCAGCGGTTTCGCCTATTTCATCTATCAGATCGCTTCTTAGAGCTCGAATACTGTATTGGACGATTCTATACTGAAGGGTGGAATCTCAAAATGGTATTCAAGAAAACTATGGACATACGCTTTTAGGACAGTAGAATCACAGCCCTAAAAGCTTATGGACAGTAGAGGTTTGTTTTATGTGTAAAAGAAACATTCGTGCTATGATGCTTTCATTTCCTATATATATATATATATATATATATATATATATATATATATATATATATATATAGGTGACGCATTATAGCTTTATAAAGACTGAATATCTTATACATAATCTCCTACGTCCAATAATCAACCACCTCCAGGAGAAATCAGGAGTTTACATGTTTTGGGGAATTTTTCTATACGAGGTTCTACTGCATCCATAAGGTTTGTCCCATAAATATTTGGTCCGGCTATTGAATTTCGGTCATAATTAGAGCAATCATTTATTATCCTAATTACTCACGCAAAAATAATGAACACGTAATATCATTCTAAAAGGCGATATTTTAAAATAGAGGTGGGTTAATTGTTGAGTGTATCACGCGCCACACTTTTAGATCTACATTTTACAATTAAACCACTTCAATAGATGAATTGGAAGAACAGAATTATTATTTTCAAAATCAAACTTCTAGATACTCTATCACTTAATGGGTCACCTTCAATCCTGGAACAAGTAAATTAGCTCAATAACAAGTGGTGGTGGTCGTAA
This sequence comes from Cordylochernes scorpioides, assembly GCA_030710605.1. Taxonomy (NCBI): domain Eukaryota; kingdom Metazoa; phylum Arthropoda; class Arachnida; order Pseudoscorpiones; family Chernetidae; genus Cordylochernes; species Cordylochernes scorpioides. The sequence continues at coordinate 37,412,801 of CP092883.1, forward strand.
AGATAGAGTATGCCTGGCCGATATTATCTATTAATCCGTCTTCTACATGCTATTCTGGTAAGCATTTTAAGACGCAACATCTTTGTGAGTCTCCAAGCGCCCGCCGCACTGGAGGGCCAAGGAGAGGGCTGGAGAGGCGCCGGCAGAGCCGTGGGCACCCCGGGGGAGAGGAGGGCGAGTGCGCGCCGATTTTGAGGGAACCAAGGCAGCACCAAGCACAACTAAAGCGCCGCAGGCTTCAAAAATATTTAAGGGATCATTTCAGGGATCAAGATCAAGCGATCAAGACCCAGAGATCAGAAGGTCTGGCTTTTATCGTCTGGCTTTTATAAGAGGATGCCTGGCCGACATTCATATTTATATGAAAAATAGACACTTCGGCCAGTTGGAGTTTTTTATTTTATCAACGTTTCGACAAAAATCTTTTGTCTTCGTTCAAATTCGAAAAATCACGTGAGAACGCCCTTGCAACCTCAGAACAATTTTTAACGCCTTGCTAAATGTTTTATTTTATTTACTTCTCCTGACGAAGACAAAATATTTTTGTTGAAACGTCGAGAGAATAAAAAAAAAAAACTCCAACTGGGCGAAGTGTCTATTTTTCATATAAAAGTGGTGGTGGTGTCTTGTCCATTCCATGGAAAGGGGGGGGGGGGGGGGGGGGGGGTGGTGCCATTGCCCCGTTAGTCAGCCACATTTGAGTTCCCTTTAGGCCTTCACAGTTACCGTAGCGGCTCGGGGACTCACGACACCGTACTTCGCCCTACAGGGCAATCCCTCGCCACGTAAAGGAGGGGTTAGACTTCTGGGCAGGGGTAATAGCCAACAGCACCCGGTGTTCCCAGGTAGTCACCCTCCCAAGTACTGACCGGGCCCGACATTGCTTAACTTCGGTGATCGGACGAGAACCGGTGTTTTGAATGTGGTATGGCCGTAGGCAAAAAAAATTCCGCCGGGTCATTTATCTAGTTATTACATTGGTTTTTGAAAAGCGGAGAACGCTTTTTTAACATAACTAACACATGTGTGGTATATATATTATTTACTTTATAAACTAGTATTTCACTCATAGTTTTCTCATATAACGCATAGTTGATGAATAAGACCACAGCGCGACCAGGATACAAGACTCCTCTTCTACCCGATATATATCATCTATAAAATGCCACACACAAAAATATTGGTAAGACCATGTCTCTAGCTTCTTCACTGGTTGGTGTCAGTATTGGAGTCAGTGCATTCAACATTCTAAGTGTTTTTGACACATTTAAAGATGATAATCGACATCCGTTGCCGTCGTCATAATATATATATATATATCGTATATTTTAAAACTGTATAAATATGACACTTTTAGTATATGTCACATATCTTCAAATTAGTTAGAGCCGATACCTTAAATGATTCTACCCTTCTTCAAAAATGTACACCGTTTCTATTTGCTGCCACCTCCATATTTTGTATATATGCTATATCTTTATTGATAATACCTGTAAACCCCTATTTGTATGTAACACTAAAAATGTTGACGTCAAAATAAAAATCCAAAGAGCGGTCAGCTGGGGAGAGAGGAGGAAAATGCCAACACCCATGTGGGGCCGGCCCTCAGGGACTCTTTATAGACGACCCCTGAAAACAGGACAGATTTTGGCAGGGGGTCAGCAGCAGATGGTTTTAGGGTGTGGCCATCGACATACGGATTCTGTCTAACACACACTCTCTCTCTCCATGTCTCGGAGATAGCATCCAAGTTTGTGTCCTGGCCTCTACCTCTGTCCCGTGGGCTGTCCCCGATCACTCTCGGTGCTAACATCTAGCCCTGCCTCTGCTTCTTGTTGTCCGCGTGTGGGAAGAACACCAACACTCGCCTCACGTACACGACTGCCAGTTCATCCATACGTCGGCACATTTGCAACAATATTACAGAAAGTCGACAGGATAACTGAGGATATCGACATGCAGAAGATGACAGAGGCACCTGTGGTCAACGGCGCATTAGTGTGGATGCTCCTTCTACTTTCTCTCCACCTTGACGATCCAGTGGACCATCTCAAAGACGCCATGCGAGCACTAGCCGTACCTCGCACCGAGGAGATCATCATCGCCCCAATCGACAACTCCTGCGCCACGAGGACCTCCCTCCATCGGCTCGAACAAGCAGACAAGATCCATCGAAGAATCCTCGCTACGCCCGCTTACCAACAACGACGATGTTCCATGGCAACCACCGCAAAAAGTGATCACCAAGCCTCATCGCAGCCCACACCACATTCCCAATAGTGAGTTCAGGATACCCAGCTAGATTATTTTTCTTATCACCCGGCTCATCATTACCAATCATCATTTTTTCTTTTTTTTATTACCATTCAAGTCGGGTGAAATCATCATTGGCAACAGAACAACCCTTGCAACTACCTTCTATTTCTTCATCCCCCAATCTCATATATTCCCCATAAGAGATTCTTGCTCGCCAGAATTTTTTTTATTACCCGGTTCATCATTTTTTAAAATCATTTTATCATTTTTTTCATCATACAAACCGGGTACCGTCATCATTGGCAGCAGTACATCTCTTGCGTTTACCTTTCCACATTACTCACCTACCTACATCTCCCTGCTAGTCTGAACTAATAATGCAGACGGAACATCTTGAACGTTCTGTTAATGAAAACAGTACCTCACTAACAAAAGTTCGTACTGCATTGCAGAACTCATTAAGCTATTTCTTTGCAGGAACATACTCAGACATCCCATATACCCTCATCAACCCTCTGCGTCAACTTATAATCTTAGTTCACACACAACTCAATAGCTTTATACTTTTATTTATTTTTTCATTCAATAGGTTCTCTTTTTTTCTATAAGTAGATTACTTTTACGGCATTTCTAATTTTATTTTGCATATTTTCTCAATTTTATCATTTATTCTTATGTAGTTTTCTTTCATCATATTCTATATCTTATTGAGACGTCATCATTATTGTCCTATTTTATTATCCTATACTTATAATAAGTTCAACTAATTTTTGTGCTCAAATTATTTCTTTTGATTTTATAATAGGTTTGTTAGGTTATCATTCATGTTATTTCATTTCCCCCAAACAAACCTTCATCACCGGGGGCACATTCTATCGTATATTTTAAAACTGTATAAATATGACACTTTTAGTATATGTCACATATCTTCCAATTAGTTAGTGCCGATACCTTAAATGATTCTACCCTTCTTCAAAAATGTACACCGTTTCTATTTGCTGCCACCCCCATATTTAGTATATATGCTATATATTTATTGATAATAACTGTAAACCCCTATTTGTATGTAACACTAAAAATGTTGACGTCAAAATAAAAATCCAAAGAGCGGTCAGCTGGGGAGAGAGGAGGAAAATGCCAACGCCCATGTGGGGCTGGCCCCCAGGGACTCTTTATAGACGACCCCTGAAAACAGGACAGATTTTGGCAGGGGGTCAGCAGCAGATGGTTTTAGGGTGTGGCCATCGACATACGGCTTCTGTCTAACACACACTCTCTCTCTCTCCATGTCTCGGAGATAGCATTCAAGTTTGTGTCATGGCCTCTACCTTTGTCCCGTGGGCTGTCCCCAATCACTCTCGGTGCTAACATCTAGCCCTGCCTCTGCTTCTTGTTGTCCGCGTGTGGGAAGAACACCAACACTCGCCCCACGTACACGACTGCCAGTTCATCCATACGTCGGCACATTTGCAACAATATTACATATATATATATATGGTGATTATGTTGATAGGTTGCGGTAACATGTAGATTTGAGCAGTGGTGGAGTAGATTGATGGCACACCAAGAGGTAGGGTCTTCAAAGGGAACGAATCTTGATTGTGATGTGGGCATAGCTTTGTCTTCAGCTCACGTGTCCACGCGCGTTATCAACAGCATCTCACTTTCCTGTTACGCTCAATTCGGAAGCCTTTCAATGGAATGTTTGGTCTAGATCTACCCCTCTCTCTGTCGCCAATATTGTTTGTAACTTTATTTGACCTCAACCACATACATAATTGGGTCGCAACTTTGCAAAAAATACGCATACTATGACATATATGCAGTAATATGGCATGCAGTCGTTGTGCAAGAATAATTAGAAAAAACAAAAAACGTTTATATATATGGTAATTTAAAGAAGCGCGAAGCTTTTGGGAAGCATCTTGAACAGCCAATGAATATTTTTCTTACTGATGATGGTATGTAACTGCGCAAGCATATGCCCGCCGAGCGGAGTGGAGAAGATATTGGTGTTATCTTTAAAGAAAGGCTTTATCTTTCCTCTTTCTTGTTTACAGGATATGGTACAAGTTTTAAGAATATCTAAATTACCACATATAAACTAAAATGCATGCTCTGAGCCTCTCAAGGATCTTTTTAGACGGCAAAGTGCATCTTTCGGAATAAATATAAACTAAACCTTAATTTCAATTATTTTAAAAATTGGCATGACCCAGAGCAGAAGCTTTACATACCCAAGATAGTGGACATTGCGACTGCTGTGATAGAAATTCACGGGGACATCTGAGGCTTTTTATAGGACACGACAACAACAATAATTATTTTACAGGATATTGCCAACCCATTTTTTATTAATTAAGAAAAGCCAACCACGCGTTCGCGACCAACGTACGTGCTACTGGATGCTGACCCTTTTTGGCGTTCGTTGGCTGTACCTCAACGGAAAAAAGTTGGTCTTAGAGATTTCTTGAAGAACTCCTCATTAGGCGACTCAGAGCATGACTTTTCTCTCATTAATTTTAACTCCCTATCCTATTTTACTCTTCTTACTTACTTTTTATTTCTCTCTTCGTACATTACCTTGATTCCACACAAGAGATGATGAGAAATGACAAGAGAGAAAGATAAAAAACATGATAATAAATAATAATATCTCTGTAGTGTAACCTTATACTAGAACTACAAGGTATGTTCCATAAGTTCCCGGACTGGGTCCATAAAAAAAAAGGTAAGATTTTTTTTAAATTTTTTTATTAAAACTTTTCAAAGTAATCCCCCTTGCTTCAACGCACCAGCGCCATCGTTTCTCCCAATTGTCGAAACAGTTTTTATGAGCCTCTTTTGGAATGCTCTTCAATGCTAACGGTGATTTTTCTATTATGTCATCCCTGGTGTCAAAATGTCTTCCTTTTAGAACTGCTTTAAGTTTGGGGAACAGGAAAAAGTCATTTGGTGCGATGTCTGGGAAATAGGGTGGTTGAAGTAGGATTTGTGTCCCGTTTTTCGCCAAAAAGCAAGTCATCAAGTGCGCTGTGTGAGGGCGAGCATTGTCATGGTGTAGGATCCAGCCAGCATTAGTCCATTTTTCTGGCCTTTTTTTTCGAATCGCTTCCCTTAGACGGCGAATAATGCCCAAATACATTTCCTTAATAACTGTTTGGCCTGCAGGAAGATACTCGTGATGAACAATGCCCTTGTTATCCGAAAAAGCGACCAGCAACACCTTGTTTCTGGATTTTTTGGGTCTAGGCTCACCCTAACCTCTCCACTCGGCAGATTGAGGTTTGGTTTCAGGGTCATAGCCATAGACCCATGTCTCGTCGCCTGTGATTATCTTGTCTTTCCATTCTGGATCCGTTCTTGTCATTTCCATCATGTCCTCACAGGTTGAAAGCCGACACAGTTTTTGCTCATTGGTGAGGAATCTTGGGATGCATTTTGCAGGAGTCTTTTTGAGCTTCAAATCTTCGGTTACGATCCTTCCAATCGTTGTTTTAGAGATGCCTGTGTCTTGCTCTAGCTCCAGCAAAGTGGTTCGAGGATTTTCTTTTATCAAATCGGTGATTTTTTGCACATTTTCATCAGTCCTTTGAAATTTTGGGTGTCCTTGACGAGGATCATCTTCAATGGAAATTCTGCCAGCTTTAAATCTAGAATGCCATTCAAAAACAGTTGTTCTCTTTGGGGCGTCATTGGGGAATGCTTTATTAAGCATTTCAAAAGTTTCGGTTGCTGATATTTGAAGTTTCACACAAAATTCTATGCAAATCCTCTGCTTCAATTTTTGTTCCATCGTAAAATCGCCGCAGCGCTAGGTGTGACCTTTAAATAAATTAGAATAACCTTGGCGCGCGCGCAAGTACCGCCTCGATATTGGTACCACCGTGTAGCCAGATATTTTTTTCTATAATAAACAGTCAAATTCATTTACATTTTTCATTTATTTATTTTTTTTATGGACCCAGTTCGGGAACTTATGGGATATACCTTGTATTTTGGTCAAGTATCATTATAATATTTTTTTTATCTTCCTCTCTTGTAATTTATAGCAGATACTAGTGTCCCAAGCCAGGCATATTTATCAACTTCACAATCTTGATTTCTCGTATCATCTGTTCCTAAAAAATAGCACGCAGAATGTGATCGACACTATGACAAACTTAGTATAGGAGATTTTCTCGTATATTATCTCAATGATTCAGTTGTGTTCTCGATTATACAATTACGTTGATGCTACTGTCAGAATCATGGAGGAGGCTAATTCACAAACCCTCCACGTCCTGCATTCATGGCGCTCACCTTGGGACACAACAATGACTGGCTCGAGTCATTACTGGGAAAACGGCCTTGGGGCTGTTTTTTCCTTTTGCCTCTAATTTGGTCTTCCTGCTTGGATTTAAATATGTAAAAATTCTACAATTACTATATCTACATAGTTATTTTTAAAATGGTATCGCTAAGAATGACCCTCTAAGTTCTGACAATAAAAAAAAAATGTAATAATTGTTTAGCGGCTGGGAAGGTTTACCAATATTCATCTAAACCCTAAAATCATTTTTTTAGCATTTAATGTTCCGTAAATTTGTATATCCCATGTGAAGTCTGCTAATTCCCCCATAAGGCCCCTCTCCAGGTGGCGGATAGGGGAATGCCTCCAAGAAATGGGTGGTACTGGGGAAATGAAATACCCGGGGCGGACCAAATAATATATTGTTGCAGGACTTTGGGGCCCTGTGCCAACCCCTAAGTAATCACATGGTCTATGAGAGATATGGCGGGAGATCGGGAGATATGAAGATACCATGTGGCCTACCCTCAGTGGAGGAAGGCACTGAAGAAGGGTTGGGTTTATACAAGTACAAACCCTATTGGGAGGGTTTATACAAGTTCCTATACAAGTAGATTGCGTGGGGAAATCTTATATTCAATATATAATTGGTGTTTTTTGGACCCAATCTGGGTCTTATGTCTCAACCTCTATCATATGTTCCAACTCGGGTCTTATGTTCAAACTCGGGCCTTATGTCCCAACGCTGGCCCTGTGGTCATAAGCCGGGTCTTGTGGTCCTAACCCGGGTCCTGGGGTCTCCTAAGCTGGGTCCTGTGGTCATTACTCAGGTCTTGTGGTCCCAACCCGGGTCCTGGGGTCCTAACCTGGGTCCTGTGGTTATAACTCGGGTCTTGTGGTCCCAACCCAGGTCCTGAGGTCCTAACCCGGGTCCTGTAGTCCTCACCTGAGTCCTATGGTCATTACTCGGGTCTTCTGGCTTCAAACCGGACCCTGTGATTCCAACCCGGGTCCTGTGGTCCTAAATCGGGTTTTCTGGCCCCAACCCGGGTCCCGTGGTCATAATTCGGGTCTTCTGATTCCAACTCCACCCTGTGGTCCCAATCCGGGTACTGTGGTCATAACTCGGTCCTGTGGTCCCAACCCGGGTCCTAACCCGGCTCTGTGATCTCAACCCGGGTCCTGTGGTCTCAACCCGGCCCTGTTATCCCAACCCGGGTCCCGTGGCCATAATTCGGGTCTTCTGATTCCAACTCGGGCCTGTGATCCCAACTCGGGTCCTATGATCCCAACTCGGGTCCTGTGATCCCAACTCGGGTCCTGTGATCCCAACCCGGATCCTTTGGTCTTATCCCAGGTCTTGTGGTCTCAACCCGGGTCCTGTTATCCAAACTCGACTCCTGCTTTCCCAACCCGGTTCCTGTGGTGTCAACTGGGATTGACGACAGTTCACTTAAGAACATCTCACCCCATGACAGGAATATAGTAAAACTTGACTGAATATTTGCACCAAGTCTCTAATAAACTATTCCTAATTATTATTCAAAATAGTAAAGCGATCTCTCTTAGAATGTTGGAAAGTTTTTTTTTTTGTGTGACAAAATTGGAAGACTTGGACGAACTCTGCCTATTGAGCTTCTTAATTAGTAAATACCTCAACTCCTTCCATTCCTTTCTTCTGGACCGTCCGGGGAATAGTTCTTGCAGCGATAAAATTCTGGCTTTGTTGAACTCTTGGACGCGAGAACACCTCCCCGGGGATTTTTGTACACTTGGTTCTTTGATGTTGTCCTCTACTCGTAACCTGTTATTTGTTTCGAGTCTACAATATATCTTAAAAGTCTTAATGCCATTATATATTTAAATATGTGTGCATATAAAGGCATGGATGCATAATTTAAGACTGTTAAAATTGACTTTGGCATTTTCAATTTATGTACATCGTCGTGTTTCTTAAAACAGCTTGTAATATAATCGCTACAAAACAGGATATGCTCCTTAATACCTGATACTATTATTAATTTTTTTTTGGATAAACTTTGTTATACGTGAAATAAGAAATAGAACAAGAAGACATTCTCCATTTTAGATTTCCAAAAAGATTAGCTAACATATTGATAAGAGATAGCAAAAGAGATTTTGACACATTTGTATCTCAAATATAGAGGTTTCCATTCTGACATTTGTATTTCGGAGAACAAAGAGGCTGCTTCTTTAGCTAGAGACGTTATTTATTTTATTAATGTTTCAGCCAAAATATTTTGTTCTTGTCAGGAAGAAAAGGGAATATGCAGACATGCTTTTAATTTAAAAAGTTTAAAAACTTGATCGAATATTCATTTTACATTATTTTATAACGAATAATATTTTATCGATGAAATAAAAACCTTTCTAGTCTCATGATAATTTAACATTTTGTTGATCAAGGGAGGAATAGATGTGGCTTCAATGCATAGGCATTATCCAATCTATCTGATTACAAGATTGGGAGATAGAATGATATTTCAATGAAGGGAAAGACGCATGGTTATCCTTAGGGTATTCTCCTTTCTATACCAAATGCATATCTCTCTTAATGATTGAACATTATATTTTATTTGTAAAAACTATTAATATGACGGAAGAAATAATAGTTCATGGTAAAGGCCTTTTTGAAGTCAATAAGAATGTGTGACAGAATGAGACATCAATGAAGAGGAAGACACGTGGATATTCTTCTTTCTAGAGTTCTTCTGATTGCTTATAAATGCTGGAACATTATTCTTTTTCAGAAATATCGATGCTAGAAGAAAGGCTAGTTCATGTTAAAGGTATTTTTGACGTTCAGCAAGTATTCGAGAGGATATTAATGATAAGGGAGAAGCGAAGAACCTCAATACATCTTTTACTGGATTGTCCTGTTTTTCAAGACTATCGAATCGACAATAATTTAATAGTAACAGATCCAAGTATTTTTATTTCCAGTAAAGAAATATATATTAAATTTAATACCTTTTGTAAATATATTTTTAATTATATAGCAACAACTATATTTTAAGAAACTGATAATTTATAGTATGTTGATTGTACATATTTCCAGAGATTTCTTTCTTTTGTTCACAGTTCTCTGTTCTCGATTTTCCCCCTATCTCTCTCTCTCTCTCTCTCTCTCTTTCTCCTTGTTGATAGATACGAATATTCTCTTTACGGCCTAAAATTATTGTAAATATGTAGAGACAAATGTAGAGGCATACAAGTATGACAGCGCAAGTGTCCCTAAAGTACATAGCGCTTTAAATTGAAATAAATAAATGAGAGGCGTGGTTATACGTAAAGTAGAGCATCTCTATTTCTAGATGTCTGCGGAATTGCAGGAACATTGGTGCAAGAATTTTACCGCTTGTCATTAAGTAAGGGAATAGAAAACTGTCTCGTTGCTTTCCTTACTCTACAGATATAAATTTTAGTTACCGATAACAAGTCTACAAGGTAGACTGAATAAATGACATTTATCCCATTTCGATTTCTTGGTTACTCGGTTGCGTAAGCTAGGATTGAAAAGTGATCGAACAGTAGGAATTTAGAGTATCATTGCTTTATATATATATATATATATAAAGGCGTTCGCCATAAACGCCAACCCAATTTCTTGATAAATCAAGAAAAGCCATCCACGAACGCGTTTCGCGCTGTTGGCGCTCGTCAGCGTGGAGAAGGCTGTAACCACTGCGACCAAAAATATTTTTTGGTCCCAATGGCTTCCCGAAAAATCAAGAAATGGGTATTTAAGGCCAAATTTGCGTAAAGACGCTTAACACATGAAAAAACAATAGAAAAAATAAAAGATAGGTGGGTCAGGTGTTGATATTAAAAATAAAGAAGGCATCTCCTGACCACGAGCACATGTGCTTTTCTTGATTTATCAAGAAATTGGGTTGGCCAAATATCACGGAGCAAGCTAAATAAACGTTTAGTTTATTTTTGCTCCACTAGATGGCGCTCTGCCATCTAAAAAGCACATGTGCTCGTGGTCAGGAGATGCCTTCTTTATTTTTAATATCAACACCTGACCCACTTATCTTTTTTTTTTCTATTGTCTTTTCATGTGTTAAGCGTCTTTACGCAAATTTGGCCTTAAATACCCATTTCTTGATTTTTCGGGAAGCCATTGGGAACAAAAAATCTTTTTGGTCGCAGTGGTTACAGCCTTCTCCACGCTGACGAGCGCCAACAGCGCGAAACGCGTTCGTGGATGGCTTTTCTTGATTTATCAAGAAATTGGGTTAGCCAAATATCACGGAGCAAGCTAAATAAACGTTTAGTTTATTTTTGCTCCACTAGATGGCGCTCTGCCATCTAAAAAGCACATGTGCTCGTGTTCAGGAGATGCCTTCTTTATTTTTAATATCAACACCTGACCCACTTATCTTTTATTTTTTCTATTGTTTTTCAAATATATATATAGATGAGGTGTTTTGAGGTGCAGTCGAGGTATAAGAGACCCAACAGGAGTCCAATGGTAGAATCAGCAATGGGTAGATAAAGTAGAGAGAAGTCCGGGAGAAGAGCGAATTGTATACGGCGTCAAAGAATGCTACTTCTAATGAAATGACTTTCCCGAGAGTATATATAAATATTATATCTAAGAGTAAGTATATATAAGATTCTTTTTTTTATCAAGTTAATAAAATAAACTTATTGAAAAAGTATTTATATTTAGATATAAGGAGGATATAGCTAGCCATGAAAAACTGGACCATGAACCCGTGAACGAGAAATCCCAGGCCAGAATAATGATCTGCTGCAAGGTAGCAGAACAATGCATCAGTCAATATGAACTAGCTAGGCTTAAGATTATTATATACTAGACGGGTGACCCGGGCTTCGCCCCGGGATTGACCCGTGTGCACATCTACCCGAGTGATATATATTTAGATAAGATTTTTTTTATAATTGTTTGGTATTAGCATTATCTATTTATTTGCATCAGCATAATTTAATCTAATCTTTGATAGAGGGCGCTGTTCGTGAGCAAAGTAGAATAATTTGAATATATAGTTTTAATAATTGATTTATATATTTTTAAAAATAGCCTATCGTCTTCCCCGTATTTATTTACCTATGTATGGAAATTTTGGTTTGAATTAGTGAACTACTGCGAATTTGTATACCGGACATACATACAAACAAACAAACACACAAACATTGATTTATATATATATAGATATTATAATTATGTATACAATGTACATCTTTTATATCTTTGGCGCTTATGTTTCTTTTTAAAATAAAACAATTTTATACCCCCCTTATTGCAATGATAAAAAAAGGTCTGGCTTATCAGTGGTGAACCCTCTCAGCGGTATCGCCAGTTTAATCTACCATACCGCTATAATATTGCATTCGAATGTTATTATGGTAGGTTAAACTGGCGAAACCGCTGGGAGTGTTCACCATTGATGAGCCAGGCACTCCCATTATTTTATCATTGCAATAAGGGCAGTAGAAAATTGTTTCATTTTAGAAGAAACATACGTCTCAAAAATAGTTTAAATATCTTATATAATATGTTTGTGTGTTGAAAATATTTTCAAGAATTTTGGCGATTTTTTTTCTATTTCTCTCCCTCCGTGTGGATCCTCTGATTTCATGAAGGAGGACTCTTCATCGTGGGGAGTCTCGATGGAACACTATTGTCTATACCTCTTTACTCTATATCAAAGAGTGCTAAACCGGCAATGTAACTTTTAATAGTGTTTAATGTCTTTTTTCCCTCCTATTATTGACTTGTGGGGTCAGTAAACTGTTCTCAATCTCTCTTTTTATCTAATATGCTATCTAATACTACACATGACTGGTACAGAGCAGGAGGCACAAGCACCGGTTCTGTCCTCCCAAAAGAACAACAGTCTTTGATTTCCATATTTAAGACAATGACTTTCCAGAATGGTTGCAAGGTTTTTCCACTATGTACTTAGTGCAATTCTCAACCTGCAACCCCAAAACACATTATTGACTGTATTGACTTATCCATTGATGAGCTCTACTCTTCCCCGACAGACACCATCAAAAGTCTCAAGCCTTACAAGCTTGATACCCTGATATGATTAAGTGGAGATAAGAAAGAAGAAGATCTCATATGCTAGAGAGTTTCGCGTTTTAACATAAAAATAACCAAAACACGATTTAGTATTGAAAATCAAATAATATTATAAGTTCGTTTGGACTTCCAAATATTGAAAAATTCTGAAAATATCGTGAGAATAACACCGCGTTTACATATATATTATTGAACAACTTTAATTTATGGGGGTTGATGGAAGGGTGGTCTAAACCTTTGGTTTTTAATTGCTACAACCCGGGATCGAATCCCGCATTGAACACTTTTTCTAATTAAAAGAAATGCTCCGATGGCCCCGATTCTTTCAAAAGTCCAACCACACCAGCGAGTGCAAGTAACCAAACGGGGCTCGGGCAATTTTGTAAGTATAACGAATTAAGACATTAAGACGCGATTATTTATTTTCACAAATAAATCAAACTTCTACTGTCCTTACTGCGATGAAAAAATATTGGGAGGGCTTGGCTCATCAGTGGTGAACCCTCCCAGCGGTTTCGCCAATTTTTAATCTACCAGACCGCTTCTTTAGAGCTCTAATACTGTATTGGATCATTCTGCTTTTATATGCTACACTGAAGGGTGGAATCTTATACATTTGTAAGTGCAAAAGTCGAACTGCTTTTCGCATGTGTAGACATGTGGTGCACTTACAGTTAAAGCAGTCGCTAACTATCAACCATGATTATCATGGCCTGTACCACGTGTACTTGGGATAAATAAAAAGAAAACTTTAATTTATATCTTTCAAGTATGTTTGTCAGACTAAAATGTTCCAGGGAAGATTAAAATTATTTTGAAAAAATGTTAATATAAAAAAAAATATTGGAAGAAATTTTAAAAGAGAATATTTTAAAAGCTTAATAATAAAAATAAAATTAATTCAGATTACAGGGGAGGAGCACACATATGATAATAAAATATTTCTTGGAGAAAAATCCTTTCGAAAATAGAAAGGATTTCTCGAGAGAATTCTGAAAAGAATTTTTATTTATTACGAGGAAAATTTCATTAGTTTTACCTTAAGACTGATTATCAGTACATTAACGGCGTAATTTTGTTAGTATTGACTTGGGTTCTGGGGATCTTTCTTACTCCGCGGGCATTTCTCTTTTTCTTCTCCTAGAGACCTCTGGTTCTGCAGAATTTAGCCTCCAGTCCAAGACATTGAAGGCGACACGGAATTTGTCTTTTATTTTCTGCTTGGGACTTCAGGTTCTGCTGGATTCAGTCTCAATCTCTAAACAATTAAGACCGCGATGCATTTCTCTTCTCCTAAAGACCCTGGTTCTGCAGACTTGAGCCTCCATACTTAAACAATGGAAACAACATGGCATTTCTCTTTGTCTTCTCCTAAAGACCCTGGTTCTGCAAACTTGAGCTTACATCCCTAAACAACAGAAACAACTTGACCTTTCTATTTTTTTTTATCTGCTAGAAGCCCTTGGTTCTGTATACTTGTAAGCCTCCATCCCTAAACAATGGAAACAATATGGCCTTTTTATTTTTTCATTTGCTTGAGGCCCGTCGTTCTGTAGACTTGAGCTTCCATCCCTAAACAATAAAAACATGGTATTTCTATTTTTACATCTGCTAGAGACCCCTGGTTCTGCATACTTGAGCCTCTATTCCTAAACAATGGAAACAAAATGGCCTTTCTACTTTTCCATCTGCTAGAAGCCTCTGGTTCTGAAGACTTCAGTCACCATCCTGAGACACACAACGGAGACAAACCTAAGCCTTAGATTAAACCCCCCCCGCATATATTTTTATATTGATCTTTTATTCATTGATATACAAATCTTGGCGTTTACCAGTGCTCTTAAAATCCGTAACTCCGTGAAGATATTGAATTTTCAATAAAATAATCCATTGTATCAATATTGATTAAAATCATTCAGGCCTCTAGGGAAAAGTGTCTTTTCAAAGTGTCTTTCCCTGGAGGCCTGAATGATTTTACTCAATATTGAATTTCAAAATTCGAGTTTCGTGATCCCATCCCTGAGATCTCCTCTGTTCATAGACACCTCATTTGTAAAAATCGGTTAAGTGACCTTGGCTGATCGCTCTGCACACAATATTTTTAAAACTGTTATTTTATACTTTCATATTACGGCCCGTAACTATGAAATGAAATTTTAAATCTCGAGCATCGAAAGGCCACTTTTAGGATCTTCTTCTATTCATAGACACCCCGAATAATATAAATCCATAAGAAACCCAGAAGCAGTTCCCCGGATGGAAGGAAAAACCCAATTGAATTAAATATATATTTTTGCAATCACTGAATGGAATGTAAACTTATGAAGGATCTGGTTCATTAATAGGGGCTACTCTCTCAATATTTAGAAAATTAAAATTCAAAAATATTTTATTGACCCTTCAGTAAATTGATACAAAAATTAATGGGAATTACAAAAATTCATGATAATTTACAATTTAGTGATTAAATATAAAAAACTGTTCTCAGGAAGGGAGACTCCTCCACTTTGAAAGAGTCCTCCTCCAGACAAAGACAGGATCAATTTGAACCGCTCTCAGTTCAATGTCGGTATAATACCTATAAAAAACTTTAGATATATATGATTGTTAAAAAGCTAGAACACCTCTCCCTTCAAAATAGATGCAAAAATTCTATCTTTATCTTGCCCATAAAATTAGCCTATCCACTTTATCAGCTACACGCCTTTTGGAAAATTCGGAAGATTTCATGAATTCCTTGTAGATAGAATGGAATCTCTCTCTCAAAGCCTGCCTGAGTTAGCGAGAAACCATAGTATAGAAGTACAATATAACGCGGCTGATGATTGTAAAACGAAAATTGAAATTATACCGCGAATGTTTCTTTTATAAAAATCGAAATTTATTTTCAAAGAGAAATAGCGACATTTCTAACTTTGAGGATGAGGTATGGAAAGGTGAAACATGAAGAGTAATGGCGAACGGAAAAATAAAAAGTGTCCAGGGGCGGGAATCGAACCCACACCCTTCTGCTTACCGGGCAGGTGCCTTGTCCACTCGGCTACCCTGGACGTATTTTTCCGTTCGTAACTAATACTTAAAGTAACATTTAAAATACAATATAACGCGGCCGATGATTGTAAAACGAAAATTGAAATTATACCGCGAATGTTTCCTTTATAAAAATCGAAATTTATTTTCAAAGAGAAATAGCGACATTTCTAACTTTGAGACGAAGAAACATTCGCGGTATAATTTCAATTTTCGTTTTACAATCATCAGCCGCGTTATATTGTATTTTAAATGTTACTTTAAGTATTAGTTACGAACGGAAAAATACGTCCAGGGTAGCCGAGTGGACAAGGCACCTGCCCGGTAAGCAGAAGGGTGTGGGTTCGATTCCCGCCCCTGGACACTTTTTATTTTTCCGTTCGCCATTACTCTTCATGTTTCACCTTTCCATACCTCATCCTCAAAGTTAGAAATGTCGCTATTTCTCTTTGAAAATAAATTTCGATTTTTATAAAAGAAACATTCGCGGTATAATTTCAATAGTATAGAAGTGGGCGTTCTAAATTTGCCAAAGCTGGTATTGTGGCCTTGTCACCGACCCGAGTCTGCTAGTTTTCAAAGACGGTCAATAAAAGGCTAAAAATTTATAAGACTTTTTTGATACACGGGAGAGGTGTTCTTTCTTTTTATATACTCCCAATATCTTTATCTTTCACTTCAGTATCAGTATCTTTCACTTCATTTTATTAATCGTTAATAAAAACATATAAGAATCAGCAGAAAGTTCAGCCTGATAAAGAGACACTAAATCATCATTAAATCAAACGAGCTAAAATATTCTCGTGTACATTAAATTTAAACATCATTAGCCAAGTGATGAATTTAAAATTCGATGAGCTCTTTTTTAAAATAATTTATTTAGGATTTTTATTTTTGAAAAAGGGTTGAAATTTTAAATACACTTTTTATGGTAAGCTGTGGTTTAAAATGAACTTTGAGGGCTGTTCTTTTTTAAAGGTACGTTAGTTTATTTCTTATTTGGACGCATGAAACCTAATTAAAAAGCTTGGAAAATTAGCATGAAACCTAATTAAAAAGCATGAAAAATTAGCATAAAACCTAATTAAAAAGCATGAAACCCAATTAAAAAGTCTATATGATTTGAATCAAATAAAATTTGAGTATTTTAATTGATATTTAGAGGTGGATTTGAATAGTATTAGTTTCTAGCCATCTCAGTAGAGTGTAAAAATTTGGCTTTCTACACTGGATGACCGATGAGGCCATATCCTATGTCAGGTCTATGGACGGAGCCTTATGCTTAAGCCAGAATAGCACTTAGAGTTGCTAAGCGATATGCATATAAAGTCAATATAAGGAAATTGTTCTTCATTGCTCCGGATGCAGGGAATAGCCACAATTTGACCGGTTCATATTTCATCGACAGTTTTCAACGTAACAAAGCAATAGAGTTTATATATAACCTTTTCTCTGTTTCATTGGAAGATGATAACTCCGTTCACTAGTTCTGCAGGTCAGCGGAAAGTTGAAGATAATATCGACAAAGAAAGTAAATGAAGACATGCACAGTGGTTGGTATGTCTCTCCACCAAAAACTGTCTATACAATAGAACCTCCCTTTAGCGGACACCTTGCTAACGGACACCTCTCTACAAAGGACAGTTTTCATTTGAAAAATTACCATTTTTACAATTTAGCAAGTCTCCGGTAAGAGGACACCTCTCTTTAAAGGACACTTTGGCTCTACAATTAGGTGTCCTTTACAGGGAGGTTCTACTGTAACCGATTACCTGCATTTTAAAAAATTGATTACTTCATTGTTTACTTTTTCTTCTTTGGACTCTTGTGACGCGTCTATTTAAGACGAGATGTATTAATAAAAGCCTTTATTGTTGTTTTTATAAAGATATATATTTTTAAAAAGTATCTATGGAACATAATGTATGAAATTTTCGAAATGCAACTAAAAGAATTTACACCAATAGAATTTAAAGTCGGGATTTTTTAGAAATTGATTGGTAAACTGGAACCTTATTTATCTTTAGGTTTCATACCAATACTAAACAGATTTTCTGATCACTTCACGTTAGACTAACAAACACTGAGCCAATTTATAATTTTAATTCCATTCTATGGTTATTTTTATGCAAATTTAATTTATTTTTAATTTTTAAAATAATAATTTGAAAGGTTGTAACATATATGTCGCCCTTGTATTTCTCAATTTTCATAGATAGGCGTGTGGAAGACACCAGGCCTCGAGATACTGTGCAATAAGTCACCGCTAACCTCTTATTATTTTATATTTTATATAAATGTTAAAACAATTGTATAAAATATATTTCAATGTTTTCTCACCTGAATGATCTAAAATGCCCCAATAGAAGAGTCTTTCAGAGATTTAGACTGGCAACAAGAAAAGGGGAAGGCTTCAACTAATTTGATCGGAAGAGTAGTTCTTTTTATGATGGGAATTGGAATGAGTTGATTGTAGCTTCGTGACAGTTTTACATTTTTATTTTATTTTTGTAGTGTTTTAGAAAATAATTTTTGGGGCATCTCTGAGACCCATTCCCATACTATACCCCGAGTGGTAGTAGTGTCTTGTCCATGGAGCAGATCAGATCGGCCCATGTACCCTGATCACGCACGATACCGGCCAACCTAGGTGCCTTGTCCGTATGGATGTCCTCTTCTGGATTGATGTCTGCCATATAGAGTGCAGAAAGGATGGCCGGGCAACTGTATATATGGTCCGGAATGAGTTGGGTGTTGTGACAGTTATTGCAGTTCCTGTAGGATCTAGTTATGTCTGGGTTTATCTTCATTCCATTAAAATGTACTGTTCTGATTCTTGAAATTGTTGTCGTTAATTCTCCCCGAGTGGTGAATCCTGAAATAGATGTGGAAGGTAGCTGTGAAATAAGCAAACCTACACTCGTGTAGATAGGTCGAATATGTAGTAATGGACCAACAGTGGTAGTAGTGACTGGATGTAGTAAGGCAATAACACGCACAAATACACACATACCCACAATCGAATCGTGTAAGTATCTTCTAGAAATTCCACACCAATTCTTTCAAAATCTTGATGTGCAGATCTTGAGTGGCATCAGAAGATCAAGGGAAATATGTTGATTCCTATCTTGTTGTAACATTTGTGACGGTTGTGTGAAGCTGTTGTAGAACAACCAGTGTTTACAGAACCTAAAACACTTGTGAACTTTGATACTAGAGTTCTTAAGAACTAATCGATTTTATTGATTGTTTAAGTTCAATTAATAATTGTCTTGGGGAGCTCTATAGACTACTCTAGAAAATTGGTTTGTATGATGGGGCAATGAGTGGCACAATTTGTTCTATAAAACGTCACACAAACCCAAAGAAAATATCATAACAAGGCGGTTGTCGAGAGTTAAATTCCAGGGCAAATGGAGCTCCTTACTCAGAAAACCGACAGCTTATATAAAAAGAAGGAAATCTAATTTCAAATAGGAGATCTCCTCATAACCCCATCACCTATAACTAATTTAAAAGAAATAACTTTTATCATAAACCTTTATTCCAGAGATTTTATAGTTTCAGCCTCCAAGTTAAGTCATTTTACATAAGATGGCACTATATAACGATCACAGAATTACTTAGAGGTACTAGAAATGCAGCATATTTTATTGAAATTCTAGCTGAACACGCACTATAAACAGATAAAAAGGTATATAATTAAATTGATATAAAATAATTCGAAATCGAATAATGTGTAAATATATATTTAAGGAGAGAGATTCGCTGTGTAAGAATAATACCACGTGGCAAGTCTGATGTTTTAAATTCACACTGAGTTCATCTTATTTGATGTGTCAGCACCTCCTGCTGGTATGCCAACATTGCGAATTCTAATTTTAAATTGATTTTGACTTTATCGTATATACAAATTGTGTGAGTTATAAATATATATGTGAAAAATAGTACAAATGTGATATTGTACTGGAATAAAGTGCATAAATTATGAAAAAGACATCTCCTTATCGTGCAACTGAAAGTTGCTGATGGTTTACACCATCTATCGGAATAAATATCAACTATTCGTAGATTTTAGTTATTCCAGAATTGGCCAAATACCAATTCTTGATTATTCAAGAAAAGCTAACCACGTATTTGGCCAATTTTGGAATAATTAAAAATCAACGTTTAGTTGATATTTATTTCGATAGATGGCGTAAGCAATCAGCAACTTTCAGTTGCACCTTAAGGAGATGCCTTTTTCTTTTTCACAAATATATATATATATATTTTTTTTTTTCAAAACAAATATATATGTACCTCACAATTTGTATATACGATGATGTCAATTTAAAATTAAAGTTCGCAATATTGACATACACAAGGAGCTGATAACATAAATGGCAACAAATAAGATGAACTCAGCGTGAATTTAAAAGCATCAGCCACGTGGCATTCTTACAAAGTGGGACCTCTCTCCTTAATATTTCATTCTGTAACACAGGTTAAAAAACGTTTGTTACTGAAAACCTACAACTTCACTGGCTGTGGGTCCGACAGCTGGCTTGTCCTATACTGTCCTAACAACAGGAAAAGAGGCAAGCTCTCAAGTATTCCAAATTTCAATGTTAGATTTGGATGAGGTTGTTTTTGAATGCTATGTCAATAAATAAACTATTCGAAATAATAATAAAGAGTTAATTAATTATTTTTCACATCTGTGTGTGACATATAAATATAAATCTATATATTAAAAACAAAAAAAAAATCATATCCTGACCAGGCTCACATGAGCATTTCTAGATGGCAGAGCGCCATCTGGTGGAACAAAATAAACTAAACATTTTTTGAACTTGTTCCGTGATACTTGGCCAACCCATTTGAGGGGAGCAAGAAAAGCTAACCACGAACGTGTTTCGGGCTGTTGGCCCTCGTCAGCGCGGTGCTGACTGTACCTCTACGACCAATTCTATATACAGTTACTGTTGTATTCCAATTGATTACACACAGCGCTCAACGTTAATTATTATTTAATTAACTACAAGGTAAAGGGAATATATATAGATTAAATAGTAAACATGGAGAAAGAGTCAGCGTGGCGACGCCGCAGGTTACATCAACAGGAAGTGACGTCAGCTCCAGGGTTACCGAGCCAACCGCTGTCACGGTCCAGCAAACTCCTCGCTCGAAGTGATCCCTTCTTTATAAATTACTTCGCCGTCCATAAGTCTCGAACGATGAAGTTCGTGTAGGTTTCTCCCACTTACAAGCAATTGGAGCAGAGTCTTTTGGTAGTTCTGTTAGTTCCCAAACTTTGTGCTTTCTCAAGGATTCCAATTCTTCTTCGATTGCTTCAAGCCAATGCTCAGCTTCAGGGCCTTGGATAGCTTTTTTATAAGAAGTAGGATCTCCCTTATTTACTTCAGTACTGAGGAGTTCAATTGAGTTCTGAGCATTTCTCTGGTTCCTTAGGATCATTGGATGAGATCGAGTAGGAGAAGGCTTCACAGTATCTTCATTATGGCTGTCCTCTTCTGTAGGTATCACGTCTTCTTGATCTAATAAAGACACTGGATTCTCTTCAATCTCCCGTTGAGTCCCATAGCTGTAGTGTTCAACTGATGGAAGCACCTCCCGGTTGCTGTCGTTCCTCGATACATCACTCTCTTTGAAGACACAGTCCCGAGATTCCACCACTTTATTCATCTCAGGAATCCACACTCTGTAGCCACGTCCTCTGAGTGCATATCCAACAAGGTTACCTTTGACAGCTCTCCTTTCGAGTTTGGATTTACGGACTTGTCTTGGAATATGAACAAATACTTGACAGCTAATAGCTCTTATGTGTTTAAGACTAGGCTTGTTTCCTGACCACAGTTCATATGGCGTGCTTTCACCATTGTGATTGTTGAGAACTCTGTTTCTGACATAGGCTGCGGTGTAAGTCAGCTCCGCCCAGGAAGCCTTTGGCAGACCACTTCCAGATATAGTGCTCCTGACAAGATCTAGGAGGGTCCTATTCATTCTTTCTGCCACACCATTATGTTGAGGTGTATACGTCATAGTATGTTCATGAACTATTCCGACGCTCGTGCAGAAAGTGTCCCATTCTTTGGAACAAAATTCCAAGCCATTATCCGTACGTATTCGTTTTAGTTTCCGGCTGGTTTGTTTCTCAGATTCTTGAATCCACTCCTTGACTTTTCCCAGGGTTCCGCCTTTGTTTTTCAGGAAAAATACACTTGCATATCTCGTAGATTCATCAATGATGGTTAAGACGTACTTGGCTCCTCCCCAGCTCAATACGTCGAGTGGACCCATCAAGTCCGCATGCACCAAGTCCAACGGCATGATTTCTTTTTCCTCCTTGTGTGAGTGTTGAAGGAATGGCAGACGGTAAGACTTGCCGATCAAGCAGTCTTCGCACTTTTCTGGCTTTGCCGGGCTGCAATCAAGTCCTCTTACGCTTTGGTTCTTGGCCATCTTTGCTATCGTATATGCATTTACATGCATCAGCCTTTTGTGCCAAAGTTCCAGTGTAAGCTCTTCCTTGCATTTAGATGCAAGAGAAACACGATCATTCTGATCTATCGGAGAGGATGGAGTAGTCTGGACGTAGTAAAGTCTACCCAACTTCTTTCCCTCTATCAAGAGTTTACCTTTCATGTCCATAATGTGGCAACCACTCCTGTTGAAGGCAACTTTTCTACCGTTTTCTATCATTTGGAGTCTTACAGAACACTGTGACGCATATCTGGAACGTACAAGGTGTTCTGGGCAACCATATTGCTGGCATCTCCCTTGTGTCCAACAATATTAGCACTGACAGTACCGATACCACATGCTTCTATAGAAGAGCCATTCGCAATAGTGATGGAACTCATATTGCGTGTGCACTCTTTCAGACATGTGAAGTAATCTCTCTTGGGAGTCATATGGTGCGTCGCTCCAGAATCTATGATCCAGGTCTCGGCGGTAGCTCCAAGCAAAGTGTTGCACATTGCCGACATATTTACGCCTTTGTTTTGGTCAAACCTCTTTGGTCTTTGTTCATTATTTCCTTTCTTCCTGCATTCCCTTGCATAATGGCCTTTACCTCCACATTTGAAACAAACAACCTTTGCTTTAAATTGTTTTTATGTTTCAATGGGCTTCGAAGAGGCATTAACGACCTTGGCACCCACATCTTTTGGTAGATTTGACGAACGCCTTTCTGCTTCTGCCAACAGCCGTCTTTTAACTGTGGCGGTCGTGAAGTCTGAATCAGGCAAGTTACATATGGTTGAGACAACGCGGTGTCCCAATCCTCTGGTAATCCACCCAAAAGAACCATAGCCAAATCGCCATCATCAATTTTGTCGCCAATTTGGGCCAGTTCGTTTACAATGTGGTTTATCTTCCCCATATACCCTTCCATATTGCTGTGCTGAGTCAACCTTTCGCCATATAAATGCCTTCTTAGTTGTACGGCACGATATCTACTATCCTTTGGTGCGTATAATTTTTCCAGTTCCTCCCAGACCTCTTCCGGAGTATTCAAATGTTGAACATGCAATTGTTGTTCATCATTAATCCCGAGGCAAATTTTTGCAAACGCCTTACCCTCCCGCGACAAAAAAAAATTTGTTGCAACAAGGTCACTAGGGTCAGGCTTAGCCTTTCCTAGATTGATCAAACTCCACAAGTCGTTTTCGATTAGAACGAGTTTCATCTGGAAGCTCCAGCTGGAGTAATTAGCACCATTTAATTTTGTAATCGTCGTGTTTGCCATTTTACAAAATATTTGGTAAGTAGAAAAAGGATGTGCCAAGTAATCAAAGGAAATTTGGTTACTCACGTTTTAGGCCTTGCGCTTCTTCAGTTTCACGTTTTAGGCCTTGCGCTTCTTCAGTCTCATAATCTTTGTTGTATTCCAATTGATTACACACAGCGCTCAACGTTAATTATTATTTAATTAACTACAAGGTAAAGGGAATATATATAGATTAAATAGTAAACATGGAGAAAGAGTCAGCGTGGCGACGCCGCAGGTTACATCAACAGGAAGTGACGTCAGCTCCAGGGTTACCGAGCCAACCGCTGTCACGGTCCAGCAGTTACGAGCGTCATTCTTCATCTCCTCAGTTTCCGTCTCTGTCACCGTTTGCTTTTTTATTGGAATGGCGCCCTCCTATTGGTAGGCCACGATCACGCCACCTTTGACCCCCCCCCCCATCATGCCCCCCCCACTCGCTTTTTCGTTTTGGTAACTATTGTGTTGGAGCGGGTCGCTCCTTAAATAAATGCATATATTAGTTAATAACTAAATGGAATCCTCTCTTTCTTTTTCCCAGTAAGAGACGCCTACGGAAGCCAACAGCACATAGACAGATAAAGCACATAGGCTATAGTTATTAACTAATATATAGATGTGATAAAGAGTGAGGTCTGGTAAGCCTTGTAGAATCCTGTCGACTTAGATGTGATATTGAGTGTTGCTGACGACTTATCTGTGATGAGATCCTGTCGACTCTCGCTATAAGCTGTGGTAACCAGTGGTCAAACCTGTAGTAGCCGAGAGGGACAGTCAGGGCGTGGAGAGTTTTCCAGTACCTCTCTGCACTTTGGAAGACCTTTAACAGTTTTCACAGAGTACAGGCAGTCGTGGTCGAGGCAGAGCGGAAAGCTTGGGAATGTCCACACACACAAAACGAAGAGACACAGCTGTAGGAGGAAAGTTCCATGAACAGATAGGAGTTGAGCTAAGCAAGATGGAGTTAGAAGGGTTCTTACTGTTTACATGACGATGAGGTGGTCCTGGCTATAAGCGACACGGGCTCGCGATGACGGTGAAAGGGGTGACTGCTGACTAACTCCGGACTAACTGTGCTCGGCTAAAAAGCGAGGTGTTTATATACCATTCCCGAGAAGGGGGGTGAGTTGGACTTTAAACGTCTGCGGCATAACGCACCCTTTGGACCAGATGGCAACGGGCTGCCGAATTCCTTTTCAGGGTTGTTGGATTGTAGACGTTTTTGAACTTTTCAATCTTGCTTTAACTCAGCTCTTAATCTATTACATAGTTTTATTTATTTGTCTTTAGTTTGTACAAAGTACATTACATATGGTGATGCAATGACACAGATTAATCATGCGCATAATTATTTATAAATATGTTTCTATATACAACATGACAATCTTGTTATAAGTAATTATACAATATAGGGTTGTTGGTTTAAATTACCATATGCATTTATTAAAGGGGCCAAATTTATAATTGTAACAAATAGTATTTGAATAAAAACATTCAATCGGGTAAAACACGGGCGTTGCCCGGGTCATTCGGCTAGTAAATCTATATATATGTCACACACAGATAAAAAAATAATTGATTTATATATATATCAATAAAAATGTAAATAATAAAATTGTTGCTAATTTTATTTATGAAATTAGGAAGAAAACTGGAAAAATAATTACAGTTCTTTCTGTAATTTCAAAAATAAAAATTTTGTCAAATTTATTATTTTCAATATAAGCCAAATGAGCATTCAGCAAGTGCGAAGCGCAACAATAATTACCAGCACAAGGAACAATCTCTTGACGACTATTTACATTAATTAGAATAAGCCTGAAAATTTTCCATTAACACGGTGTTTAGCCACCTTAATCCTTCCATATATACATCATATCTTCTCGACTGGGCAATTAGCTTTAATGGTGGGATAATTAATAAAGTTAATGACTGTAAAAAATTAGAGGGCGAGAGTGGCTATGTGCGGTGAGCAAGGAGAAACAATTAAGAGAAACAATGGCTGCAGACAAAGAATTCCAAGGAAAATCTGAAGCCATCTTGAACGGAAGTACAGCTGCTGGGAACACGCCTCATAAATAAGTAGAGCAATCGTCTGATTGCCTTCTACTCACATAAAAAACGACCAAACTAATTGAATTTTTAATGGCATAATTCATTAGTGAATGTTCACGCCCTTCTTTTTTTCAATCTTCCAAAATCTTTATTTATAGACACTTATATTTTTCATTGTCCCATCACATCATAATGATTGTTGATTTGTCTTTAATGGTCTCGAAGAAAAAGAGCCTGCGTGTTAATAAATCCAACTGTGCTTGCCATTGATTTCAGATCAAACCTTCCTTGATGTATTAAAAACGATTATGGCTATGCGTTAGTAATAATGATCCTCATTGTATTGTGTCGAGATTAAATTGGTGTAATCACACGATATTGTTCTTAGATATTTCTTGCCATCAGAACAGATATATGAAGATGTTATTATAACATCCGAGAAGAGGAAGCTTTCGAAGCAAAAAAAAAACAACAACAAAAAAAAAAACAAAAGCATTAGAAGGGATTTTTTGTGCTTATCCTTTGTACACATGGTACAGGCCATAATAATCATGGTGGGTAGAAGAAGACGACTGCTTTTACTGTAAGTGCACCACATGTCTACACATGTGAAAAGCAGTTCGACTTTGCACTTACGAATGTGCCAGAGCCCCCGTTTGGTTACTTTATTAGAAGGGATGAATTTTTCTAATAGGAAAAAAATTATACACATAAATAACTAACATGTTAAGCGTATTTACGCAAGTTTGACCTTAATACCCATTTCTTGGTTTCTCAAGAAGCCTCTGGGACCAAAAATAATTTTGATCGCAGTGGTACAGCCTACTCCACGCTGACGAGCGCCAACAGCGCGAAACACGTTCGTGGAAGGCTTTTCTTGATTTATCAAGAAATTGGGTTTGCCAAATATCATGGAACAGTTTAAATCAACGTTTAGTTGATTTCTGTTCCACCAGATGGCCTTTGCCTTCTGAAAAGCGCATGGGCTCCTGGTCAGGATATGCCTTTTTATTTTTAACATAAATAACTGCCGATATTGTACATTCAAAATAATCAGAAATAATATGATATATGAGGTGTACACAAAGATCAATGAATATAAAGGTCATCTCTCCCGTCACAATAGACGTCAAAGCTAGACGCCATCTATTGACCGTCGCCGCAAAATAGCGGCCATGGGTCAGTGACAAAGCTACAACACCAGCTTTGGCAAAATAAGAAGCGCCCATCTAGAGACCAAGGTTTCTGGATAATGGCCCTCGCCAGTCTAGAGCGAACTTTATTTCATGTGATCCACAAGGGATCTAATGGAATCTTCACAATCTGCCAGATAGGTGTTTAGCTGGAAAGGTGGCTAGGCCAAATCTATGGCCAAAATATAAATGGAAATTTTGCCACGAGAGAGAATATTAATCTATAAAGATAAAAGAAAATCTACTGTCAAATAGACGTCAAAGCTAGACGCCATTTGCGGCGACGGTCAATAGATGGCGTCTAGCTTTGACGTCTATTATTACACAAAGATAAAAGTGCTATAAACAGCTGACGTTTCAGCAGACGTAGAGGAAGAGCGCAACCGGCATACACACAAGGATGGGAGCTGTGACAACTGACGTAGAAGAAGATCACAACGGGTGTACACACAATGATCGAAGCTGTTAAAGCTGACGTAGAGGAAGAGCACAAAGGGCTAACACAAGTATCGAAGCTGTTACAGCTGACGTAGAGGAAGATCACAACGGGTGTGCACACAAAGGGTCGAATCTATTACAGCTGACGTATAGGAAGATCACAACGGGCGTGCACACAAGGGTCGAAGCTGTTACAGCTGACGTAGAGGAAGAGCACAACGGGCGTACACAAGGATCAAAGCTGTAAGAGCTGACGTAGAGGAAGATCAAAACGGGCGTACATACAAGGATCGAAGCTGTTACAACTGACGTAGAAAAAGATAACAACGGGCGTACACACAAAGATCGAAGCTGTTATAGCTGACGTAGAGAAAGAGCTCAACGGGCGTACACACAAGGATCGAAGCTGTTACAGCTGACGTAGAAGAAGAGCGCAACGGACGTACACACATGGATCGAAGATGTTACAGCTGACGTAGAGGAAGAGCACAATGGGCGTACACACAAGGGTCGAAGCTGTGACAACTGACGTAAAAGAAGAGTACAACGGGCGTACACACAAGTATCGGAGCTGTGACAACTGACGTAGAAGAAGAGTACAACAGGCGTACACACAAGGGTCGAAGCTGTAACAACTGACGTAGAAGATCACTACGGGCGTACACACAAAGATCGAAGCTATGATAGCTGTCGTAGAAGAAGAGAACAACGGGAGTACACACAAGGATCGAAGCTGTTACACCTTATGTAGGGAGAAAGAATGCCCAGTTATTCATGCAATTTACTTCTAATTGTTTTTTAAGTTCGCCCTCATCACGCTATCACGCCAACTTTAAAATTTTCACCTCTTTTACAGCGGAGGAATTAATAAACTTAACACGCACCTTTGGAAGGAGGCGCCAGTGTGGCCCTCGTGTTAGGTTACTTGTTAGGTCATGTTAACTAGTAGTGTAACTTATATTGTAGTGTTTTGTTTCGTACACCTGGTGTATTACATCACTTATATGTCCCATTTCATTCTATAAATGTCTCTATGCTGCTGCAAGTTTTATCACGCATCTATAATGTTTTGTTATATATTTCATATATATATAAAGTGTTTGTGCAATTTCAGTGAGCATATTTGAGGTCATGTCATATATGAATATAACGTATAATTGTGAATGGGTGGTTATGGTGTTGATTTGTACGTATTTTTTCAGTTTTTGATAATGATATAATAAATATTGTTACACCTATAAAAAAGTGTAACATTAAGTTGTTAACGTATGTTGGTAGTTGTTTTTGCGGTTTTTACAGTTTTTTGAGTAAATATTATGCATAATGATACACATAACTGTAATGATTCATTGTAAATACATGCGTTGTACGAGGAGGTTAAGGTTTTGGACATATCGAATATATAATGGCACATATAAGGTATAATATTATCATCCATTTGCGATGGTATGGTTTTGTAAGACTGTGTTCGTGAAATCTACAATGCTGAATTATACATAAAGTATTACAGACTACAAACACATTGTGAATATGTGTAGGTTTCTAGGATATATAATTATTAAAATATTTAGATAAATATTTAATATTTACTCTACGTATATGGTGATAAAATAGATTGTTTAAACTTGAACCTTCTCTTTTAGTAAGTAAATACATGCCCGTGTCTATGATCTTGTTTCTGACGAACTTTTCTCTCTCTTGCTTTATATTTTAAAATTTTAAATATATTCTCCCATTTTAATATAGAAGATTAGATATTTTGTCCATATATATGCTTTTTAAGCAGTCTTGATACAAAAATGTTTTGGCAGTGCCTTGGTTCGTTTATGCCGTTGGCCAAATAAAAGAGGCTCTTCCGCCTTTTGGGGCAATTTATCTGCTGATTATAAGATATATAATAATTGTCAAAAAACTAGTAGCGAAGTAATTATTTATTCACATTAAAATACACAGGATAACTTATTGAACTTAACATGCTTCTTTTTATTTGATACAAGTAAATTGTACAAATCAATAGCGCAATATATAACGAATGTCCTTATGCCCATAGTTTGCTTAAATACCATTTCTAAGATTCCACCCTTCAGTGTAGCATATGAAATCAGAATGATCCAATAAAGTATTAGAGCTCTAAAGAAGTGGTCTGGTATATTAAATTGATGAAAGCGCTGGAAGGGTTCACCACTGATGAGCCAAGTCCTCCCAATATTTTTTCATTGCAGAAAGGGCAGTAGAAGTTTAATTTATATGTGAAAAGAAATATTCGCGTCTTAATGTCTTCATTCGTTGCAAGTAATTTGTCTTGTAATTTTTACTTTCCACAAGTACACGCGACAGAGGCGATGAGGGGTAGTTAGAAAATGCTTTTACTAGTGCACCGGATGCTTATACATATAGAACGAAATTCCACTTTTACTTACAAGTGTGTCAGAGCTCCCGTTTGGTTACTTGCACTCACTGGTAGGGTTGGAATTTTGAAAGAATCGGAGGCGTTTGAATTATTTTTTTTCTTCATTAAAATATTTTCCCAATGCGGTATTTGATTCCAGATCGTGGCTATCGAAAGTTTATTCCAATTTTATATTATCGTTTTATTTTCCATTCCTCCACCACACAACTATTTTTCACCTTTTAAAATAAGAGAGAATATTAAAATATATTCTTTCCCTCGGATTTATCCTTTCAAATCTGTTTATGAGCTTAATTATCTCAATTAAGTTTTTTGTTTATAAATTTCATTATCTCAATATTGATTGTGGTTAGATTTTGCTTTTTTTTAATCTTCATTTGCGAAGAATCCGTTGTATATCCATGTAAAATAGGTTTATTTTCCTTCAATTTACCCAGACTAATATATTTATTAGCTTGATTATCTTCATATACCTTTTCCTGTATATAAATGTCATATTACCATTAAGGTACTATTACTTTTTTTCCTGCATGTTTCCTATATTTCTGCTTGGAGAATCTGTATAAGACTAAAAGGTCTTAATAAAGCTTTTTGTTATTGCTAAAATATATAAACATATTAGAGATTAAAACACATGCGCTGAGCACAAAGTTTAGTCTCGGGAGGTAATATAGATAAAACAGGACTCATAACTCCATACAGTTACACTCAGATGTTAGGTAGGTTAGAATGAATATCGTTCAAGTCGAATTCGTGTAAAAGAGAAAGCACAGAACTAATACCATTGGAGTTCCGACAGCCGTCGTTGGTTCTGTGGAGTGAACAAGCATATATGATGGCATGGTATAATTTTATAAAATTATCAAGCTAGTAGAGTGTAACAATTCCCAATAAACAATCTCTTCCCTCGTGAATATACACGTACACGAATACGTATTACAACGTAATATGACTGACCTGGCCGTGTGCGGGTGTCTCAGCACAGCCAACTTGGAACCGCGTGACCTAGGAAACTGTAATTCTTAGTTATTTGGATATTTTGATGATTCAACAAACATATAAAAACCCAATCTTAACTTTAGTTGATGGCAGAATCATGCACGTGTGTTCACATCAAACACGTCCATATAACAGTAAGCAGTCCACATGGCGCTATCTATATGATGGAACGCTTCACAATTTTGTGTGTCATCCTTGCGCAGAGGCCATGCTATCTTTTCTATATCGTTACAAATTCAGTATATGTGCTGCCGAACAAGTAGATCGCGAAAGGCGTAGTGTCGCTGGAGAAACGCCGGCGATTTTCCACCAAACTCTGCAGCGGTGGCAGAGGTGCCATGTACATATTCACTGTACACATAACATATATCTAATTATTTTAATATAATAGTGCAGACTGTGCAATTTTTCGTGTATTGACAAGATGTCAATAAAATAATGTTAATTGTCATTGTCTTTATGATGGAGAGATAAAATTATTATCAATGCTATTTCATTTCTTATCCTCTTTAGGAAAATTTTCTAATTTAGGTGAACTAAAGATGAACAAAATTTAGGATGGCTTGGCTCAGCAATGGTGAACCTTCCTATAGAGATTTCGCCAAATTAATCTACTATATCTCCACAACTAACTACGACCAAAAATACTTTGGTCCCAGAGGCTTCCTGAGAAATCAAGAAATGGGTATTTAAGACCAAACTTGCGAAAATACGCTAAACATGTGAAAAAATAGAATCGTAGAGGTACAGTCTGCACCACTTTGACGAGGGCCAACAGCGCGAAACACGTTCGTGGTTAACTTTTCTTGATTTATCAAGAATATGCGTTGGCCAAATATCAGGGAACAGGTTAAATCAACGTTCAGTTAATTTCTGTTCCACTAGATGGTGCTCTGCCATCTAAGAGTTCATGTGAACGTGGTCAGGATATGTCTTGGGTGAGTCCGCGACATTTGGCCCAATCTGAGACTAAGCCTCTCATTGGTCGTGACGTCACGGTGACGCGGGATGTAAACAGAGGTTATGATTGGTTCATTGATTTTTTTTTAAAACAAGTTTTAATTATTAATTATTCAAATACCTGTGATTAATTTATATTTTCACTATATATTTTTGTCTAAATGGCCTTCTATTTTAAATTATATATATATTTTTGAAAATAATTTAGCGTATTTGTAAACACGTGTGTGTTATGAATACACACGATGTTAATACCTTGAAAGCAATGGTGTCAGATATTTTAAATTATTATCAAATTAATTATTAATTAATATTAAAATTTCATATTTAATTTAGGTTAGGTTTAGGTTTGTTTAGGTTAGGTTAGGTTCGTTTAGGTTAGGTTAGGTTCAGGTTAGGTTTGGTTAGTTTAGGTTAGATTTAGGTTGGTTTAGGTTAGGTTTAGGTTAGGTTAGTGTAATTTATATTAAAATATTAATATTAATTTTGTAATTTTTTTTTTTTTTTTTGTATATGCCTATTTATAAATTCAAATATCTGGCACCGTTGGAACGTATTACGCCAGTATTTCTTTGTTTACGTTAGCGCTAAAGCACAATTAAAAAATAAAAATATTGCTATTATAAAATGATAAAAATTAAAAGTCCTTTATAAATATAGTGTCAATCTACTTATATAATTGCCTTATTCTGTCTGTATGAAGTTCACGGATAGATTTTGGTCAGAATGGATAAAATAAAAAAAGTGTCAAGGGATGGGAATCGAACCCACGACTTTCCACTTACCGGGCAGATGCCATAACCACTAGGCTATAGGCTCATTATTTCTTTATACCGTTATTATACCATTATATTATATATAATTAAAACATTTTTAAAACACACAGTTTGGAACGGGACGTTTCACAAGAGTGACATCCATGGCGCCAATTTATAATTGTAACGAATAGTATTTGGATTAAAACGTTTTTAAAATATATACGCCCTCGGGTAAAACCCGGGCGTTGCCCGGGCCATTCGTCTAGTATATATATAAAGTATTCACAGGTATTTAAAATATTAATAATTAAAACTTGTTTTAAAAAAACAACCAACCAATCATAACCTTTGTTTACATTGCGCGTCACCGTGATGTCACGACCAATGAGAGGCTTAGTCTCAAATTGGACCAAATGTCAAGGACTCTCCCTATGTCTTTTTTGATTTTAATAACAAACAGCTGACCTTTTTTTTATTATTTTTCATATATATATGGTAATTTAAAGCAACAATCCCATATTGTATATAACTTATAACAAGATTTTCATGTTGTATAATTGAAACACATCTGTAAATGATTATACGCATTATTGACATGTGTCATTACATCATCATATGTAATGTACTTTGTACAAACTGAGGATGAATAAATAAAACTCTGTAATAGATTAAGAGTTGAGCTAAAGCACAGATCGTGCATATAGCTGTCACAAAACAAGGTATAAAGATGGAAACTGCCACGGCGTCAGTTTAGAATTTCACCAGACGATCCACACTCTTCACATCTGCTGAAATGCAATACTCCCTTTCTCAGAAAAGGTTTATAAAGCCCCCGTCTTAACCTAAAAATTTAGTCACTTTATAGTCACTTCACCATCTGCGTGAGCCCTCGTTGGTTGTACCCCAGGTCCACCTCATCGACCATGTAGCCCAGTAAGAACTCTTCTATTCCATCTTTCGCTCCTAGCTCAACTTTTATCTGTTCACGGAAGTTTCTTAGTGCAACTGTGTCCTCGTTTTTTGTGTGGACATTCCCAAGCTTTCCAATCTGCCTCGAACACGACTGCCTGTACTTTGTGAGAACTGTAAAAGGTCTTCCAAGGTGCAGAGAGGTACTGGAAAACTCCTTATCCTGACTGTTCCTCTCGGTCAACACAGTATAGCGAGAGTCAACAGAACCTCATCACATTTTAAGCCGACAGGATACCAAACGAAGAAGGCCAGGTAGTCCAGATAGAAGCGAGAAAGTGCAAAGATGGAAGAGCAAACCGAACAGTCCAACGATTCGACCGGGCCATCTGTCCCCAAACAAGAGACGACATTTGAAGAGGAAGAAACGTCGCCGACCCAAGGGACCTCCGCAGACCCGCTGACACAGATCGCCGATGCCCTGAGTAACCTGCTGGTCGCCCGATCTCCGAGGGAGATAGACGTGAGTCCATACGATGGTACCTTTGAAGCCCAGAGCTTTTTCGACAACTTCGATGCCCAAGCAGACCGAGCGGAGCTGACCTACACGGACCGCCTACGCAAGTTACCCTGCTACCTGCAAGGCAAGCCACTCCAATATTTCCGAAGCCTACGGTTAGATAGGTTATTTTATAATAAAGCCCGCCAGACACTGATAGAATTATTCCCAACAACGACAGAAGCGTCGTTTGCAAGCTTCTTGGCCATCAAATTGACACCCCAAATGCCCCTAGAAGACTACTACCAAACCAAAACGGTAATGGGCATGACATTAAACCTACCCGCCGACATATTAATAGAGTCTCTGACCGAAGGACTACCCGTCGCAGACCAGCGATTAATCGCAACTGTACAACTAAACACCATTAAAGAATGGTTCGACCTAGTGTCAAGAATAAGAAGGACTCAGTGTGCCACCAGTGCAGTGTACCAGCGCCAAGTAGACAAGGCCCCATATTCAAACTACCACAACCCACCACCGCGGTACAACAACCAGCGGGCATCACGTGTAACCTACCAAGTTACACCCCCACCCTCGCCTTGCAAGTATTACAATGCTATGCACTGGCACTCCCAGTGTGAACAACGGTTCCCACAGGACCGAACACGGCAAGTCTTCTGCGCCAGACCAAGCACAACCACTGTGCCAAAATGTGGTACCCACACCTGGCCCAAGGTCCATCTCTGAGCCATGTTCCCCAAGTCCAAGCTGCAAGCCAAGACGACTCTACAAGCCCCGCGAGCAACTCAACGGTAGGAAAACCTGCAACCTTTTTTCGTTGAACAGCTCGTAATATGGACTGAACTGTCACCAAATGTAAATTTGCCCTTTTTAAAAGACACGGGAGCATCTATTAACATACTCAACTTGGATATTTTAAGAACCATAGAAAATAGATTACCATAAAAAATTAT
This sequence comes from Cordylochernes scorpioides, assembly GCA_030710605.1. Lineage (NCBI taxonomy): Eukaryota > Metazoa > Arthropoda > Arachnida > Pseudoscorpiones > Chernetidae > Cordylochernes > Cordylochernes scorpioides. The sequence continues at coordinate 37,447,429 of CP092883.1, forward strand.
TATCCATCAGTGCAGTTTAACTATAAATCAATAGCCCATAATGTAAATACCCTTGGATATATTTTAAAAAAAAATTAAAATTCGGTAACCTCACCCAAAAACTATTTTTTTTTTTATAATAGAAGCTTCACTACCTTTTGGTATTTTATCTATTAATTTTCTTAAAATATTTAAATTAATTATAGATTTTAATGATCTCCAAATTTATCAAAATAATGATGCTCTCCCAACGAATGTCTATAAGTCCACCAAGTGCAAACAGGATTTATGTCCCACTCAACCGAGAGAAACAGCTATTTTTACCACCTTCCCCTCGAACCAGTCCTGTTTACACGTGGCGAGATTTACCCCAATTATATGTTCCCCCACTATTGTATCACCCACTATATCTCCTACCTATGATATTGAGTTATCTATACCTTCTAATGCGGCACCTCAGTTAGAATGTCAAATTATATTGACAAACAATTTTAGTTTTTTTTTTCTGATCAGGTTTTAAAGGGAAGAATGTTGTCTTCGTTTGTTAGTGAACCAATCTCTCACGCCTTCTCATTGGACGAATGTGGCCATGTCTGTATATAAGAGGGGACTAAGGGAATGCGAAGGGGGCCCAGAGCGTGGAGAATTGGTGTGGAGACACTTAAAGTGTTTTTCTTCGAAGTTTTCCCTGTCTGGCTGTTCTCTTGGCATCCCTGTGTCACCCGAATCCGATCCCTACCAACGCTACAATAAAGATAAGTACTGTTTTGTTTAAAAAAAAAAGACAAAAGTTACTTCTTTCGCGGGTTAACACACAAAAAAGGAATATATTAGGGCCTATCGTAAGAGTAACTTATACACCGAACAAAGTACACTCAAGAGTACAACACTAACTAAGACAACATTCTTCCCTCTAAAACCTGATCAGAAAAAAAAACTGAAAATGTTTGTCAATATAATTTGACAAAAGGTATCCTTCCAAAGAAAAAAAAAAGGAACTAACCAATCTCCCAAACATTCTCATTGTCCCGTAAGGAAAACCTCCCGCTGTCGGGAGGAGAAAAAGCTCACGAGAGCCATGTTATAAAGCTACAAAAAAAAAAAAACTAAAGAGAGGAGAGGAAGGCATCCAGGTCGTTCCATACAGGTGCGTTCCATCTTGTTCCTCCCGAAAAGTAAATAACCAAAAATCTGCGCAAACCTCGTGAGTTACCATGAGTGATTACCAAGCACACACATATATAATATGCTTTAATAGACAGAGTTTAATGGGGGACCAATAAGCTCTCATCTGGGACCGGCTGGGTATGTTAGATAGAGACGTTGGGAAGTGACAGACGCTCGCTTGATGAGAAACCGAACGATCTAATTCCATTCAGTTCTCTCAAGTCCAAGAGCTAAAAACTCTTCTTAACGTCAGTTACCAAACGCTTTCATCCTATCGACATGTACAACTTTCACATCGTTCATGGTGACCCCTCTTACTCTAAAGTTAACATCAAAGACCCTAGCTTCCACACGGAAAAGCCCATAGACGTTGGAGTAACCTTCAGTCTTAGGAACAGCTAACATTACCAGATCTCCTCTGTCGAAACTTTTGGTATAAGGTGGCCTAGGATTCATAAGCTTTTTAGCAGAATTACCTGACATAAACTGTCTGACAGTCTCCTTTGCTTTCCGCATCGCCCTTAACCTTTCAGCCCAAGTAGGCTTTCTAAAACTATTAACAGACCCAGCGCTACACTCACAGTTTCTGTTAAACTTAGTAGGTGGCAACTTTACAGCCTCGTTTTCAATGCGTCTCACTGATTTCTCATCTATAGAGCTTGAAACCATTGGTCTATGTGCACTGGCAACGCAGCTAAGGTCTACATAAATACGGTCTTCTGGTTTCAAGGAAATAATGTTGCAACGCTCCCGTATGGCAGGCAACGGGATATTGAATCTCCTTATATCATTGATTCCCAGAATCCCGTCGTAGGCCTTATCTCCGAGTGACATTAACCAGAACCTTACCCCTCCCAGCTCGCTGCCGTTTTCGTTACCAACTCTACAGGTTTTAACACGTGTAAGTGTCTGCTCGTGGCCTGTCACTGATACTATACGTAAGTTTTAAGTGCATCGTCCCAATTCTCCTTCAAGACCTTGCACTTTTCAGAATCTATGATACTGACTTGGCTTCCTGTATCATATAACAGGTGCCACATATTGCCGTTAATATTCACCTTAACTATTGGCAGATTTCCAAACCGATCTCTGCCATAAGAACGTATGTTCACTATCTCAGCATTGTCAAGAGTATTTCGGTTGGCAAACATAGAAGACTGTCTTGGGCAATCACTAGTTATATGTCCTAATTTACACTCAGGTGGACTCAGCTTGATTTCGCCCAACAATTTAGTCAGTTTTTCTATCTCACCTCTAAGGTCTTTAATACACTGCTCATTTTCGTGATTCATCCTGTTTACACTGGAACTAAGCATCTTCATCTCACCCTTAATGCTATTTATTTCTTTAACCCCTTCTACTGAACATACCCCTTTCATAAAGCTGCAACGGTGTTCTCCGTGGCCATGACACTGACTGCTTTGTCTTTTGATTTAGCCTCACTGCGAACAATAGCCTCTATATACTTTTCGAGTACATTTTCGAGGAAAATTTCGAAAACTATACTTTCGTCAAATCTGTACTCTACTTTATCTCTAATGGCCAAGAATCTTTCTTTAAAAACCATAGGACTTTTCCCAACTCTCTGCTTAAGACCATCTATTAATTTAAGGCATTCCCTAATACCACGCGCTTTTTCAGGGTACCGTATGTTCAGTTTACTAACAATACTTTCGAAACTGCTATCGTTACGGATACCCATCTCCTCTAAGCTCAACCTAACTTCAGGGGATAGAGCCTCGAACATAAGCAGTGCCTTGACCTCAGGATCCCATTTGCCTACTAGAGCTTTAAACTCGACTTTCCGAATGAAAGACTCGAGACCAACCCCATTAAACACTGACAAGTTAAGCATTGAGTTCACAAACATGATGGGGTACAATAATAATAATAATAATAAACCACTCAATCAAAGAAAATAAAATCGCACGTAAAAATTACAGGAATTTACACTGCAAACACCAGTAATCCTGGCAGGGCTCGCCAATGACAAAAGTTACTACTTTCGCGGGTTAACACACAAAAAAGGAATATACTAGGGCCTATCGTAAGAGTAACTTATACACCGAACAACATACACTCAATATTAAAACACTAACAACAAAAGGAAGATTAAAAACAACTCAAGATTTGTTAAATAAAACAAAACGGTACTTATCTTTATTGTAGCGTTGGTAGGGATCGGACTCGGGTGACACAGGGATGCCAAGAGAACAGCCAGACAGGGAAAACTTCGAAGAAAAACACTTTAAATGTCTCCACACCAATTCTCCACGCTCTGGGCCCCCTTCGCATTCCCTTAGTCCCCTCTTATATACAGACATGGCCACATTCGTCCAATGAGAAGGCGTGAGAGATTGGTTCACTAACAAACGAAGACAACATTATTCTCTCTGAAACCTGATCAGAAAAAAAAAAAACTGAAAATGTTTGTCAATATAATTTGACAACAACATTGTCCACACGAACTTCACCCAATTCTATACGAATTCTCGCATGTGTTCTCTACTAATAAATACACTGTGCCCAAATTGAATATACCACCGATAAAAATCAATACCACCACAGATAAAATAATAGCATTACGCCCATATAGAGTGTCACTACACGACCAACAAGAAATACAAACCCAAATAGAGCAAATGCTCTAACATGGAATCATTGCCCCGTCAGTCTCACCTTACGCCAGTCCAATAACTCTTGTTACGAAACGTGTCTGTGTTGATTACAGAAAACTCAATGAAATCATCGCTCCAGACGTACATCCTTTACCTTTAATAGAAACCATTCTTGACAAATTGTCGAAAGCCAAAAACTACTCTTCTGTAGATATAGCATCCGCATATTGGCAACTGGAAATAGAACCTAACTCACGTAAACTACTAGCTTTCGTGACGTTAGATAGTCAGTACGAATTTTGTAGACTTCCGTACGGATTTAAAAATTCGCCACAGATATACCATCGTGCCATAAACCAGGTCATGCAAAAATCTAAACTAAATTTTGTTACCCATTACTTCGACGATTTCATTATTTTTGCTGACACCTTAGAGGATCATCTTCAACACCTACAACAATTTCACCGACCAATCAAAAGACGTTACAATCATTTTTAGGAGCAGTGAACGTTTATAATAAGTTTATACCAGATTATGCCCGCTAACGAGCACCTTTAAATAAACTACTTTAAAAAGATGTGAAATGGAATTGGGGACCCAGACTGTCAACAAGTTTTCACCACTCTCAAAGAGAGTTTAACCAGTAAACCAGTACTACACTTGTATCAAGTCGGTTTACCATGCCGCCTTTATTGCGACGCATCCACCCAAGGGATCGCCGGCATACTCAAACAGGTACATCCAGACGGACAAGTACATCCCGTACAATATTTAAGCCGCGCCCTTAGAGCACATGAGAGAAACTACACCGTTTCCGAACTCGAGTGCCTCGCGATCGTCGAAAGTGTAGACAAATTCCGAATATTCTTCACCGGTATAAATTTACCATATACACAGATCACCAAGCTTTACAATGGCTTAAAACTATAAAAAAAAAATCCGTCAGGACGACTCTTTAGATGGAGCCTGAGACTATCTACCTATAATTACGAAATCCACTACCTCAAAGGCAGCCAACAGTACGAAGCAGATTCACTATCACGAAACCACTTTGTAGGATTTATCAGTGCTGATATTATCAAACAGCATCAACCAACAGCATCCCCCTTCAACATTGATACAAACGGCTTACATACCATTACCCGAAAAGGTGTAATTAAAATAATAATTCCCGAAACCCTGCAACAAACTCTAATGAACAAAGTTCACCAAGAATATAACCACCCAGGCATCTCTCAGATGACCCGCATAATTACTACCCAGTACTACTGGAAAGGTATCTCTAAATCTATAGAAAAAATTGTCAGGTTGTGTCACACCTGCCAAATCATTAAAAGGCCCAAAGGTAAACCTTATGGTGCCCTTGGACAAATTTCACCACCTCAACAACCATTCGACTTAATTATCTTTAGATACCATAGCTGGATTTTCGAAATATGGACACTCCAAGACATATCTACACGTAATAGTGGATCATTTAACGCGATATGCTTGGACCTTTTCATCGAAGTCTACCAGTACCCTAACGTACATTCAAACCCTCAGAACTGTACTACAGCAAGGATCTCCAAAACGTCTGTTATCTGACAGAGCGCCCGCTTTTACCTCAGAAAAATTCCGTAAATTTCTAATAACACATGGTATACTACCCCTACTCACCACAAGCAATAACCCACAAGCAAACGGTTTAATAGAACGCTTAAATGCGACCATTATGGGTAAGCTCAGACTAGCTTATCTAGAAAATCCGAAAGCTTCCTGGACTCAACTAGTTAAGCGCGTCACTCAGATGTATAATAATACACCCCATTCTGTCACAAGTTTTTACACCTACCTACTTAATGTTCAATGTTATTCCCCCAGATCTAAGAACTCATCTTAACCCATATATCGAAATAAATATAGCTCGAGAGATAGCAAGCTCTCGTACCCAAAATAAGCAAAAAGATAAAGAAACATTTGATAAGCAGCACAGAACACCACATTTCGAAGTTAATGATCTTGTTTTGGTCAAAAATTATAGACATCCCGACACAGGTAAATTAGCACCATATTTTACTGGATCATACACAATAATTGAAATAATCTCACCCAATGTCGTTCGAATAGATCGCCCCAATCAACCTCTCAATAGAGACAGTGACACCATACATGTCAATAAATTAAAATATTACACAGAGAATGTTCTGTACATCACACCTCCACAACCCCGATTTGTTCAAAACCCACAGCGATTGCCTCAAGATGTATATCTCAGTGAATTCGATCATTTGACTCCAGATATCTTCGAGAGGCAACTATTCCGAATTATACCGCCTACAACCTCACAGCCCTTTTTGCATTTAAATCCCGGTATTTTCAAATAGGCAAGAAAATTGCCGCTTCAAAAAAAGAAGAAAGTTTCAAGTAAATGACAAATCTCAACATCCCGCACGAGTGACCATACCAGAAATAGAACCATCGACGATACCGAGAAAGATAGAAAGTGGACGCCCTTTAGGCGTCACTCCCCCAAGTTGAATCTATTTCAGTTACATGTCCCCGCTCAAGGCAGATGTTATTGACAGCTATCTTCATGATCGCCATTTTTATTAAACACATGTTTCACACTAACCATTCAGGTTTTCTTACAAATCTCACCAACGCCTTAATCACAACAACACACACACACACACACAACATACATTAAACATTTTACATGTTAATTGATATCACCAATTAAAACAATTTGGTTTAGTCTGATATAGACTTTATAACGGAAAAGAGATATAATTATCTACATATCACCTTTTTGGATAAACGAGAATATTGTTCAATTTTCCACTACCCAACATTTACCCAAACATTAATGACCTTTAATTATATTTTAAATTTGTATAAAATCTTGAATAATTAGTTTTATTTTTATCTTTCAATTATATAATCAATTTTTAATCTCCAACATTATTTAAAAAAAAAACTTTAATCAAATTTACTTTTATTTTTCATGATGGTGTCGCTCAAACAAGTTAAAAATAAATCCGGAAAAAACAAACTTGATTCACTTTCACAATTTCCATAGGTTCCAGCTGGAATTTCAAAAAACCGTCATAAAGCCTTCAAATGAAATCAAAATTTTGGGAATGAAATTATCTAATCATAGGTTCAAAACAAAAATAAATTTCACCCCGCACATCAATGAGATTTTGCATAAGGCGCATCGCATGAAAAATCTGCTTTTTTCCCTCAGCGGCAAAATATGGGGTATAAACTCTAATAAAAGGTTAATTTTGTATAAGACGCTAATTAGACCTATTCTAACATATGGAGCTGAAATTTGGTTTTACCAAATAAATAACCGCTGTAAACAGAAATTAAATTCGATGCAATACCAAATTGTTCTTTGGGCTACTAGATCGTTTAAAACATCTTCCTCAAATTGTGTCCACTGTCTGGCAGAGATCCCATTCCTGACTGATTTTATCGAATCAAGATTGATTAAATATGAATTGGACCAACTAAGCGAGGAAGACCAACGAACGTTCAGTCCACATTCTCCTTCAATTATAAAAGGATTTTTGAGAACAAGAATGGAAGATATGTTTTCTAATACAAGTGATCACTTTCGTCTCTTTTTCCCTTTGGGCATTCCAAAATATTTCCGCCCTGACTTTTACAATGTGCAATTCGTTACTGGTCATGGAAATTTCGGAGATTTTCTGTTTCGAATAGGAGCTATAGACGATCCGGGATGTTTATGTGGAAAGAGAAAGCAGGATTCCAGTCATCTGCTTCTTGAGTGCCCAATCTTCCAGAACTACAGAAACCGGGAAAACATCGAATACAAGGATCTTTTTATGTTTGTAAATAGTAAGGACTCGTATTTTAAATTTAGAAAATTCTGTAAATATATCTATGATTTTCTCTCTTGGTTAAAAAAAACCTTAATTATTACCTATTTGTTTATATATATTTTTTGGTTTGTTTATTTTGTTGGTTGTGATGTAAAATCAAGAATGATTTTAATGTCCTCTTTCTTATCTTTTCAAATCTTGTAATTATTTAATTTTTTTAAATGTAATATAGTATCTGAATTTAGTGTTGTTATTGACGCAAGCATCCCATGTAGGGATATCGCGTCTGATTTGATAAATAAATAAATGATATTATTTTAGTATTGCAAAACATTTAATTGTTTCAAAAATCATTTTATTTTGTTAATTATTATATCTCTCTCTTTTATATATTAAATATTTAATTTTGTCCGCTTACACTTTTTTTACCCGCAATCATATTTCTATCTTTTTATTCACTATATTTTATATTTGTGTAAATAGGTTTATTATATGACATTGTTTATCATCAACTATCTGGTATCTACAACAATCGTTTTCAACAATCATATTCTTTAACCACAATTCCCTATACTTTATTATTACTATCTTTTTCAGCCATTACTTCACATCAACGTAGAAAAACGACAGCACTGCTTGGCAATTTTTTTTCGTAATTTTCACAAACTCTTTGAACACAGTTCCCCAGATTTAAAAATCCCAACTTCTGGCCTGAACACGCTTCAAGATTTTATTTCAATCATCCGCAGAGCACAATCACTGAGGCATGCACAAAGCGTTCACTTTTTCAACTTTCAACTTTTTTTCAGCTCTAGCGGACCACAATCAACCTTTGATTTCATGTCAAGTCAGATCGCATAATGCCGCTACAATTCTACTTATCGCATGGCTCTACCACCCCTTTCAATCATATTAATAAGCAACTTTTCTTCAACAATTTTTAACCCAATAACCCTAAAATTGTGACAAAGCACTGTAACCCTTATATAGGATCGTAAGTGAAACATTGCCTTGGAAGACGCTCAAGTCTATATCCTCGCTTTGCACCTGGATCTAAGTATTTGGTTTACATGTGCACGCCTAACAATTGCATATTCTTTAACCCCTAACCCTTTCTAACGTCCGCCAATAATATCTTACAATTTTTAATTCTCTTTCACATAATCATATCATTATGTATTTAATTTAAACAAGGTTTTATCTAAAAAAAATATCTTTTTATATAACCAATATTATAACCTTTTGATTGAACAAGCTTTATTTTTATTATTTTCAGATTTATCCAAACAAATCATCTTGTTATAGCCCTTTTCAACCCTCACAGTTTAAATTAATTAAAAGAAATTTTAATTACTTACCTGTGTTAGAGAGGCTTTACCTGCTTAAACCCGGATAAACCCTTTCACTCTCGAGGCCCATCTATGGTAATTTAAAGCAACAACCCCATATTGTATATAACTTATAACAAGATTTTCATGTTGTATAATTGAAACATATCTGTAAATGATTATACGCATTATTGACATGTGTCATTACATCATCATATGTAATGTACTTTGTACAAACTGAGGATAAATAAATAAAACTCTGTAATAGATTAAGAGTTGAGCTAAAGCAGAGATCGAGCATATAGCGGTCACAAAACAACAAGGTCTAAAGATGGAAACTGCCACGGCGCCAGTTTAGAATTTCACCAGACGATCCACACTCTTCACATCTGCTGAAATGCAATACTCCCTTTCTCAGAAAAGGTATATAAAGCCCCCGTCTTAACCTAAAAATATAGTCACTTGATAGTCACTTCACCATCTGCGTGGGCCCTCGTCGGTTGTACCCCAGGTCCACCTCATCGACCATGTAGCCCATTAAGAACTCTTCTATCTCCATCTTTCGCTCCTAGCTCAACTTTTATCTGTTCACGGAAGTTTCTTAGTGCAACTGTGTCTTCGTTTTTTGTGTGGACATTCCCAAGCTTTCCACTCTGCCTCGACCACGACTGCCTGTACTTTGTGAGAACTGTAAAAGGTCTTCCAAGGTGCAGAAAGGTACTGGAAAACTCCTTATCCTGACTGTTCCTCTCGGTCAACACAGTATAGCGAGAGTCAACAGAACCTCATCACATATATATAAATATAAAGAGAAATACTGAAGATAACGGGCTGAACATGAAAATCCCCCATTAAAAACCACATATCTACGAGTTCGTGTAAGTTGGCGTATTACTGTGATTGAGACACTACTAAATAATACTCCCCAAATAATGAATGAAAATTTCTAACGATTTAGCCAAAACAACTAAATGCATAGATGAACAAAAGAGGCAATGGACAGTATTCAAATTCAAAATGAATCGGATCTATAGCTAGCTTTCTTCAGTATATTTAAGTTAGAAGTCGCTGGAAAGAAAGAAAAAGCCGAAGAAAGATAATGAAAGAATTTCCAGAAATGTAACACATTTAAACACCATACATTGTAACTATGTGATTAAATGGTAATAAGAAACAAAAAAGTTTAGAAACTTTCCTAAATTAAAAGTCTCTCTCTCATGTTTTTGATTTCCCTAAATACTCCAGGAAAGTTTTTGTAACCAAAACTAATGAAAGTGTGTGTCAGGTTATTTTTCCAATTTTAAAAGTTATTAATAATTAATAGAGACCATTTTTTCTCGATGGTCAAAATTTTTCTTTTTTTTTTATAGAGGGAAGAATTTGTCTCTATAATTTATTCATAGATAATTAAACGATTCTCTGTGAAATGTCAAAAGACAAATATTCAACTCTACAATTTGCCATTAATGCTAATAAATATTTGATCAAGGTATTGATTAAAGAATAGGAAGCGCAAGAAATACACTGTCTTAATAAATTGGCAATTAGATTGCTTTCCATCAAATTGATGAATGAAAAATTAATGATATTCGTAATACTAAAAAGATTAGATTTAATCGTCAAAATATTTAAATAAGAATGTATATTTTTTATGTATATAAAATTTATATGAGATAGATTTGGGATTATCCGAAGAACCCTTGAATTTCTAAATGGATTTCAACGATTTAGGTGTCTATCATTGATATCCGATCTTTAGCGGGAAAGTTGTGGGCTCGAAGCAAAAATACTTGTGACATTTCTACAATTACAGATATATATTTTTATAGTTTCGTTGAAACTCCATCACCACAAATAAACCTTACAGACTATATAATCATAATAAACAAATTAATAGTTAATTTAATCTACCAGACCGCTTCTTAGAAACCGCTGGGAGGGTTCACCACTGATGAGCCAAGATGAGCCCTCACAATATATTTTTCCTCGCAGTAAGGACAGTAGAAGTTTGTTTTGTGTTTTAAAAAGAAACATTCGTGTGCTTTATAATGCCTACATTTCTTTTATATAGATGACACGTCATCGCCTTAGAATTATAATTCAAAAGTCATAACTATCTGCTAGATTGGATTTGTGAAATTACTGGGAAGATTCATCACTGATGATCCTGGTTTTATAAATTCTCTCTCCCCTTTATCGTCAGTTTACCAATTGTAAGAATTCGTTCCATCTGTTTAAAAACGAAATACTACTGATTAATTCCATCCTTTAAAGTGTTTGATCTAAAGCTATGTGAGCCAAAAACTTTTCAAATTTTGAAATTAATTCTGGAACAGAAGATATAGGATATCTCAACAAGTTGGAAAATATTTGAGGTTATTGTGATTGATTTGAACAAACGATCGTCTGAATAGAGAATGACTCCAAGAGTATCAAGATGAAATCCTAATTTTGATAATCAATTTCGTCCTTTATCAAGTCTTCAAAGTTTCTTCAACATTTTCGTAATGGTCCAGTTTGAAAATACAGACAATTACAACAAGTATATTGACATCCTATCAATGTAATTATACATGTATACAAATCGTCATAATATATAATAGTTATGGCAACAGTTACAATGAGTTATGAATAGAGAAATAAATCAATGATAAGTACAATTCCTAAGTCCATGACGTCTCTGCTGGAGTTCGCAGAAAGATCGCCAGCAGGTGACACCCATCGCAAACTTATCCGCTGAGGCAATGGTGACGGCTTGGTCCTCGAGATCACGTGAGATCTGTAAGAATCTCTGTTCAACTCCTCTTTATTTACCTTCGTGCATTATGGAGCACAATCAGATAACACACATGGGGGTTATCCCATAATCACCGTCAACAAGACAAAGCACGGCTTCACGTCTGGCCAGATGGGCTTCTTACTTCCTGAATGGTCCTTCCGCTCCCCCCCAGTTCACAGGCGGTGGACGTTATTATACCCCTCTCTGGACCCCGTTCTAACAAACACATCGACAGTTCAAGCACAATATGTAATAGGGTATATGTGATGGAAGAATGATACATACCGTCAATTTTCAACCACCACGACCTGGGATCGAATCTCGCATTGAACGCTTTTTTTTCTGCTTCAATGGCCTTCGATTCTGACATAAGTCAAACCCCAACAGTGAGTGCAAGTAACCAAACGTGGTTCTGGAATCTTCTTTCTTGTAAGTGCAAAAGAGAGAAAGAGGTAATCTACTTTCTACAGAAAAATAATCGCAAACTACCAACCACAATTATCATTACCTATACCACGTGTACTCGGGATAAGTTAAAAAAAAAAGAGAAAAAAAAAAACCATTTATATTATAATTAAGATATTACTCTTTTTTTTATTTCTCTGTTCTCTTAAGAGTGATTGAGATGGAAACCGCTATATAGTCCATATAAGATGATATAATGTTCAATACAACTAAATGAATACAATTAAAAATAAGATTATATAGATATAAATTATTTGTAATATATGCCTTTTTATTTTCTATAGATATAAATATGAATGCATAAACATAATTGATAAATTCACAACACACAAAGTTGCGGGAGGTTGATATTCATTTACCTAGAAGGGCCCCTCTCTCTTTAATGAATATCATCCTCCCGCAACTCTATGTTGTAATCTTGCCTGGAAACCTTGCCACTTCACCAGTATACCTACCTGCTTGGTGATTTCAACCGATTTCATAACCATTCTTGTAGGATGTTATGGAATCGAATCCCCCTCTGTACTGATGAGAGCCGAAGCACGAAACCATGGTATACAGGTTGGCTTTTTGTCTGAATTTTTGCCAACCATGATCATCACTAGTAAAGTATTTTACTAGGGTGATAAAGCAGTGATTCGTTCTGGTACTGTAGGCGCCATCCCGACCAGAGAGCCGCAGACAAACGGAATATAATAAACAGAATATGGAAGCCGAGCTCCCCAGAAAAAAAGGGGATACACCGACGCTGACGTCACGCCACGACTACGCTGCGAACTTTGTTTTCGTTGTTCCCCCCCCCCCCCCCCGCTTGTTCTTTTGTAACTATTGTGTTGGAGCGGGTCGCTCCTTAAATAAATGCATGTATTAGTTTATAATTAAATGGAATCCCTTCTTTCATTTTTCCCAGTAAGAGACGCCTACGGAAGCCAACAGAATTTCAGAAGTGGGATAACCCTGAAGAAAGAAGAATTGCTGGAGTGATTAAGCAACAACAAAGGACGCGCGACGCCATGTTGGATTAACCTAAACAAGAAGTTGCAGCACGAATGGTATGTACGTAACCTTATTACCATTTATTTGAAAGTATTTTAAAGTATTACCATTTATTTGAAAATATTTTAAAGTATTACCATTTATTTGCAAGTCTTTAAAAGTAAATAGAAAAAAAAATTAGCGCGGTAAATACGCTGATAACCTAACTTGAAGAAACAAATAGAAGTACAGTGTACTCCGCTTATAACAAAGTCGGTTATAACGAAATTCCGCATATAGCGAATGAAATTGTCTGCACGAAAGAAAAGAAGGGCTTAAACCATTAAAAGAACTCTGGATATTGCGAAGTCGGATATAAAGAATTTTCGCTTATAACGAAGTGATTTGCATGTATAAATTTTTATTTTATCCGTTTATAACGAAGTTTTCTCATTTACCATTATAATTGACTAATATATTATGCATAATATATATCAAATTACAACGTGTGAATGACACAAATTTAATGATACACAACAAATAAGTTAATAATATACAATTTTTAAATATGCAAACATATTATAAGTATTTTTTTTACATTATTTAAACAAAATTAAATTGTTTAATAAACGCTTATATTTTATTAACGTTTACCATGGCAGGAGAACGAAAACAAACAAGAAACTCACTATCTCTGTCAGTCAAGCTGCAAATCCTAAGAGAGATTGAAGTGGAGAAGAAGAAAAAGACAGATGTTGCCCAGAAACATAATATCCCACAGTCGTCGCTCAGCACCATAATAAAGAACTCTAAGAAGATCCACCAACAAGCTCTGCATTATTGGTACAAAACATTTTTTTTTCCAACTGCGGATATAACAAACTTCGGATATAACAAAGTGATTGTCATGGATAATGCGACTTCGTTATAAGCGGAGTACACTGTATTATTACAAGTCATCTCGATAAAAGTATTATCGCAAAGTATTGCGGTATAAGTGTTGTCCCAAAATTACTAAAGAAAAGTTGATTTCGTTTAGAGAAATAATTAAAACAGTACGTATCAGGCTTAGTTAGTTTTATTTAATTATTTTTTGTTTTGTTTATACTCTATATTTTTTGAAAAATAGGACTTATTTAGCCAGAGTAAAGAAATTTGAGCAAGTTGGCGTATGAACTCGGCGAGGTAGTACCGCCAGAGAGCAGGATCGTCGACTTAAAACGCCTTATCCTGAATAGTCAATCTTACGAAGAAGAATTCGCAAAGCAACTGTTGGAGACTCTGATCGAGGAACGGGAACAAACAGAACGAGCAGAACGGGAGCGAATGGAACAAACAGAACGAGCAGAACGGGAGCGAATGGAACAAACAGCACGAACAGAGCGGGAGCAAGCAGAGCGAATAGAACGGGAACGAAAAGAACAAATGGTAATGGAATTCGAGCTTGAGAAGCTGCGCATCCAGACTATGCATGGAAACAACGATCCGTCTTGCGGTACCAGTAATAACGCACATTGCGAGATACGTAAACCGATGCCCAAGTACGAATCGAAGGACAGTGATTCGAGTTTCTATCTAATTCTTTTCGAACGACAGGCAAAGCGACTAGGGTTGGATGAAGACCAATGGGCATTCAGTCTTCTAGGATTACTACCTTACGAAATGACGCAATTAATCGTTCGGGAGACAGAAGGGCAAAGCGTCGATTATAGATTCGTGAAAAGGTTGCTCCTAAAACGGTACAAGTTGAGCCCCGAACAGTTCAGACAAAAATTCGAGAAGCACGATAAATCTCAAAAGGGTTCCTGGAGAGACTTCGCTTTCGAATTGCGAGGGTTTTTCAACGAATGGATCGTAGGAATGAACGTGGAAAATTTCGACGCTCTAAAGGATTTGTCCGTCACTAACCAGCTAAAGAAAAAGGTCCCAAATGTGCTGCGTAATCATCTCATTGACGATTGGACCAAGATAAACAACCCAGATGTGTTGGTGGCGGAAAAACTGGACGAGTACGAAAATGTTCGCGCCGAGATGGGACCTCCGCATTGGAATTCGAAATACACCATACCACCGTCGTTTCAGCAGAAATCTGCGAGATTTCCCAACCGAAGCGAAGTTAAAGAGACCGAAAAAGGAACGAATGTTTCGAGTAGAGAGGCTGCAAGGAACGAAATCAGTGAAAAGTATCCTAACACCTCGAGGAGAATGGTCAACCGTGCAATCAGAAACGACAAGGGAGAACCGAAGTGCTTCAACTGTAATCAATTTGGACACATTGCCAGAGACTGCCCAGTACGCAAGGCTACGTTGACATGCCGAGGATGCGGTCAAACGGGGCACAAGGAAAGAAATTGCACAAGACCCAAAGAAGGACTAAAAGTAGCCAACCTGGAAGTCGAAGGACTGAAGTCTGTCCCGCCAGATGTATATTTGAAGGACGCCAAGATCGACAACAAGGAGACCGTGAAAGCAATGATAGACACCGGGAGCAGCAGTTGCCTATTAAGAGAATCGGTCGCAAGGAGGATCAACGTCGAGATCGAACCAGACTCGACTAGTCTGTACGGCATCGGTAACCAGACCGCACCAGCTGCCAGGACCGTTGGGAAGACGACAGTTGACCTGGAGATTGATGGCGTCGTCGGAAAAGAAATCGCTGTATTCATTGTTAACGATGATGCCCAACCTTATGACCTACTAATTGGAAGAACATGGACAGATCTGCCCTACGTATCCTTCGCCAGAATCGGTAAGGAACTGCATATTGGCTATTCAACCGAATTTCCGTTTGCTAATCTGCAAGAAGAAATCAAGTCGCGTCGCGTTGAACTGAGAGCAGCCGAGACTGTTCAGTTGGGAAGCGACTGCATTAACTTTGCAAGTGCAATTACAGACAAGCTAAGGAACGGATACGTATTGTTCACAGGAGTAGACGACTGTGTCAATTCTCTATTGAAAGTGGTCGATGGAAAGACGACCGTACCCATCATCTCAGTTGGCAAGGGCAATTTGAGAGTAAAGAAAAACCAATGCATAGGTCGAGTTGAACTGCTGAGCCCTGATGACATTGTTGTTAACCTGGACGTGTCAGAGGATTCGTTTCAGACTAAAAGTGAAGAGAAGAGGGAAGGACAGGACCAAATGAAACGAAAGCGCCCCATACTGCCTGAGGACGTCAACATCAATCATTCTCTGACTCCGAAAGAGAGACAAGAAATCCTCGACGTAGTGAATGAATATAGAGACTGTTTCGCTCTTGGTATGGGTGAATTAGGGTGCACCGATGTCACCAAGATGGATATTAAGGAGGTTGATGGAAGCAAGCCAGTCTGTCTGAGACCATACAAGACGACTGCAAGTGAACGCGAAGCAATCAGGGAGATTGTCAGAGAGTGGAAGGACAATGGAATAGTCACGGAAACTAGATCACCCTACGCTAGTCCCGTCCTACTTGTGAGAAAGAAAACTGGAGATCATCGTTTGGTGGTGGATTATAGGAGACTCAACATTCAAACAGTTAAGGACAAGTTCCCTTTACCGAGGATAGACGACCTTCTGGAAGGCCTACGGAATGCGAAATTCTTCACCACTCTGGATCTGGCGCATGGATATCTGCAGATACCACTGACTGATAAGGCAAAACTAAAGACAGCATTCATCACCCCAGATGATACAGGTCAATTCGAAAGGATGATTTTTGGACTCGCCAACGCACCAGCAGAATTCCAAAGACTGATGCACACTGTTCTAGGTCCGCTGCTGAACAAGAAGGCATTCTGCTATCTCGACGACGTGATTATCCCGGCGAAGGATTGGCGGGAGATGATCGAAAGGTTGAGGGAAGTACTTGAAAGAATAAGATCAGCGAAGTTGACACTGAAACCCTCTAAATGTGAGTTCGGAAGGAGGGAAGTTGAGAAGTTGAGTTCCTAGGGTATGTCATCAGTACAGGCGGACTTAAGCCAGGCCCAAGAAAGATCAAGGCGATAGAAGAATTTCCAGAACCCAAGAATGTCCACGACATACGACGCTTTCTGGGACTGACGAACTTCTTCAGACGATTTGTAAAGGACTTCGCGGGGAAAGCAGAACCGCTAAGCAGACTTACAAAGAAAGGTACACAATTTAAATGGAAGAAAGAACAGCGAAGGTCATTTGGAGGACTTCGAAATGATCTGGTCGAATATCCGGTACTAGCTCATTACAACCCTGAACTTAAGACAGAAGTACATTGCGATGCGAGTGCTGAGGGACTAGCAGGAATGTTGCTACAGGAGGACGGAGACTGCAAATGGCGCTTGGTCTACTGTGTGAGCAAGAAGACAACAGAGGCTGAGAAGATGTACCATTCAAGCAAATTGGAGCTGATGGCGATAGTGTGGACCTTGGATCGACTACGTCAGTTCCTCGTCGGAATCAAGTTTACAGTGGTTACAGATTGCCAAGCGCTGGTCTACATGAACGCGAAGAAGACTACAAATCCTCACACAGATAGCGCGATGGTACAATCTGATTCAGGAATACGATTTCGACATCCGGCATAAACAAGGAGAGAAGATGGCCCACGTAGACGGAATGACCAGAGCTCCAGTCGACGACCCTAGAGACACGATGGAGGAAATCGTGGAGAAAAACCTCGAAGTATGCTTCACAATCACACTGGAAGAACAAATCATGATGATTCAGCATTCCGACCCTGAATTGAGAGACCTGATCCAGATCTTTCGAAAGGATCCGTGTGATAGAACAGTAGGAGAACAAAATAGAATTAACGACTACAGCTACAAAGGAGGCAGACTTTTCCGCATGGTGAAAAATGGAGAAGAAGAACGAGCCCTGTATGTTATACCCAAAAGTATGAGGAAAAGTTTAGTTGTTAAATTCCATGATCTAATGAGACATTTTGCGGTTGATAGGACTGTCAACAAAATTAAGGAATTGTACTGGTTTCCTTCAATGAAGAGGTACATTCGATGCCATGTTGCTAGGTGTGTCGAGTGTTTATTTAACAAAGTTCCCGGTGGAAAACAACAAGGCTTCTTACACCCCATTAAGCCAGGCAAGAGACCGTTTTCCATCGTACATATGGACCACGTAGGCCCTTTCGTGTGAAGTACAAGAGGTAACCAGGAACTTTTAGTGATTGTCGATAATCTGACAAGATTTGTCCGATTAAGCCCTGTAAGGAATACATCGACGCAGAACGTCCTGAAGGTAATGAAAAGTTTTGTGAATGATTTCGGACTACCCGACAAGATCATCCGCGACAGAGGGTCATGTTTTACCTCAAGGAAATTTGAAGAATTCTGTCGAGGAAATGGAATACATCATACACTGAACTCCACGAAACATCCGCAAGGGAACGGGATGGTCGAAAGAGTGAACCGAACAGTATTGTCCACTATAGCAACCGGTATCGAGGATCCGCGACGGAAGGATTGGGACCTGAAGATCAAGAAGGTAGAGCGAGACCTGAATAATGCGGTGAACAAGACGATGAATAAAACACCGTTCGAAACACTCCACGGCTATTCCCCTCGATTCCACGACGGGATACTTAGAAGATTAGCCGACGAAGCTATGGATCCGTGGACCGAGCCGGAGAGAATTCAAGAGAGTGTGAGAACCCAAATTGAGAATAAACAAGAAATCATGAAGACGTACTACGATAAGAAGAAGTGCCGTACCTTCCAATTCGAAGTAGGATAAATTGTAGTGATGAGGCATGTACCCAAAATGACTGGTGAACCAACCAAGGCGCAACCCAAGTATCGAGGACCTTTGATAATCACCGAGGTTCTGCCAAGCGACACGTACAGAGTGACTCAGTTAAGCGAAAGAACCGGTGGACGGTTCTACACGACAACGGCCCATATCAGTCAACTGAAGTCTTGGCACAGTGAAGAAGATGATTCAGCTACAGAAGAAAGTCCGGACGAGGAGTCAGAAGAAGAAGACACCCTCCGACGCAACCCACGACGTTCCTGCAACGCAAGGTTCAATCGAGGACGATTGAAATCCAGGAATGGCCGAATGTAGGCGCCATCCCGACCAGAGAGCCGCAGACAAACAGAATATAATTAACAGAATATGGAAGCCGAGCTCCCCAGAAAAAAGGGGATACACCGATACTGACGTCACGCCACGACTACGCTGCGAACTTTGTTTTTGTTGTTCCCCCCCACTCGCTTGTTCTTTTGTAACTATTGTGTTGGAGCGGGTCGCTCCTTAAATAAATGCATGTATTAGTTTATAATTAAATGGAATCCCTTCTTTCTTTTTCCTAGTAAGAGACGCCTACGGAAGCCAACAGTACATAATTAAAGGGAAAGGTGCTCTCTAGAACTACAGAAAGCGGGAAGACATTGAATTCAGGGATCTTTTTATGTTTAGAAACAGTAAGGAATCATATTTAAAATTTAGGAAATCCTATAAATATCTATGATTTTCTTTCTTGGTTATAAAACCGTAATTGCTAAACTATGTATTTGTATTTATTCAATGGTTGTTCCTAGGTAAGATATAAATTCAAGCATGATTGTAATGTCCTTTTCCTTTCTTTTCTTCTTTAAACTTCTACTCAAACCTTGTAATTCACCAATAGTTCTCTGAATTTAGTGTTGTTGCTTGACGCAAACATTGCTTATGGGGATATCTCGTCTGATTTGATGATAATAAAAAATAGGTACACGAAAAAAATATATATATATTATGAAAAAGACATCTCCTTATCGTGCAACTGAAAGTTTCTGGTGGCTTGCGTCATCTATCGGAATAAATATCAACTATTCTCGTTAATTTTTAATTATTCCAGAATTAGCCAAATACCCATTCTTGATTAATCAAGAAAAGCTAACCACGGACGCGTTTCGGGCTATTGGCCCTCATCAGTGTGGTGCAAGCTGTACCTCAACGACCAAAAAACTGGTCATTCAGGCATCCTGAAAAATCATGAAACGGGTAGTTAAGGCTAAATAGTTAAGTCAAGTAGTCTTGATTAATCAAGAATGGGTATTTGGCCAATTCTGGAATAATTTAAAATCAACGAGAATAGTTGATATTTATTCCGATAGATGGCGCAAGCCACTAGCAACTTTCAGTTGCCCGATAAGGAGATTACTTTTTAATAATTTATGCACCTTATCCCAGTACAATATCACATTTGTACTATTTTTCAAATATATGTATATATATGTGAAAAAATAGTACAAATGTAACATTGTACTGGGATAAGGTGCATAAATTAAGAAAAAGGCATCTCCTTATCGTGCAACTGAAAGTTGCTGATGGCTGGCGCCATCTATCGGAATAAATATCAACTATTCTCGTTGATTTTTAATTATTCCAGAATTGGCCAAATACCCATTCTTGATTAATCAAGAAAAGCTAACCACGGACGCGTTTCGGGCTGTTGGCCCTCATCAGCGTGGTGCAAGCTGTACCTCAACGACCAAAGGATGCCTTAATGACCAATTTTTTGGTCGTTGAGGTACAGCTTGCACCACGCTGATGAGGGCCAACAGCCCGAAACGCGTCCGTGGTTAGCTTTTCTTGATTAATCAAGAATGGGTATTTGGCCAATTCTGGAATAATTAAAAATCAACGAGAATAGTTGATATTTATTCCGATAGATGGCGCCAGCCATCAGCAACTTTCAGTTGCACGATAAGGAGATGCCTTTTTCTTAATGTATATATATGTACACAATACATATGGTCTCTCCTGTGGAGAGCCATGCCTCTTTATATCTCGAGATCTTTATTTTTTCCTAGTTTTCTACCTTAAAACTGCTATTTGGTGAATAATATATTTATAAAAAATAAAACTTAACTTATTTACAAGATATATGTTATATATAAGGAAGATTGGTTTTAGAGAAGAGATGGAAAAAATAATTTCATTTGAAATATAAAATTTATCACATCAAATAAATACCTGGAATTACTTTGATAGAAGAAATCTATCGGCTTATGTTTTATATTCAATTTTTTTTTATTTTAATCCATGCAAAAATAGTAATATACATACATGTATAATATATATAAATAATCAAATTCGAGAATAATAAACTTTGTGAGAATGCATTCAAAGTTTATCTTTTTACATCTTATACATAAAATATATTTCCCTATCAGGTATTAAGATAAAAAAATAAGAGCTTAATATCCAAAAGACGCATATATATTAACAGAAATGATTAACATTTCTAATGTGTATTGCAATTTCTTCGAATTGAGATAAAAATATTCCCTCTAGAGATATGCTACCAGATTGGCTTGCTTAGAAGTAAGAAAGGATACATTTTTATTTGGTTGAGAAACTGTAAATCAATATCATTTCACAACTACGTAACGCTATTATCATAGGGTACATCAGAAGATATTGACGTGACAACGTCTTAAATTAGGTTGCGGCTGGGAGTCACTTATGAAAAAGTGTAACGCCCGGTAACGTTACGATGAGTCATCGAACGAGAGTGCTGCGCGCTAGAGAATTAGGCGCATTGAATCGGCGCATGCTTGTCTCTGTCTTTGTCTTTCTCGAACGTTCTTGGCGTTGGAAAAACAAGAAAGCGTCATAATACAAGTTCACACGTGTGGTTAAAGTATCGTCAGCTGTGTCTGTAGTGAAAATGTGGAGTGCTTAGATTCGTCATTTACAACAACTACAACAATAAAGGTAAATAATTGTACACTGATATTTCATTATCGTAAACTATGATTGATTGATTAATTGTTAGATTGACACAAAAGTTGAGAAACTGAGTTTATAGGTTATGTCATACTATTGATAAATGTTGATAGTGTTAAGTAAATTATTAGTTTAAAAATAATTAATTAATTAATTATTATTTTACAAATTTTAAATAGTTTCAAATTTATTTAGCAAAAATTTGAACCTTCGATCTGAATAAATGTTTTGATTTTCGAATTGATTCTTTAAAATTACAAATATTAAGAAAAAGTGGCAGATATAAGAAAACTTTATTTAAACTGTGTTGAGCAAGAATTTTAACATCTAATTTAAGTAAATGTTTTAATTTTCAACTTCATCATTTACAATTACAAATTTTATTTAATTTCAAATTTATTTAGCAAAAATTTGAACCTTCGATCTGAATAAGTGTTTTGATTTTCAAATACCAACGCGGCTGGTGGAGTGGCGATCTATCGTAAATTATCATCGACATCTACGGCGGAAGTGTTCCAAGTTGCGATTACAGACGTAACTCGTGTCATTAAAACCAAGGGTGACATGTGCATGACTGAAGTTACTTGCTTCGCCGCTATTACTAGCTTCAAGTTTATACTCGGTGCTGTATATATTCATCCAGGAGCTAGTATGCAGGATATTGGAATGTTTACTATGGCAAGGACTCGGTCCGTACATTCACAACAGCCAGTACGTGCCACCGTTCGTGCAAGTTGATTCTAGTATACCGATTCTTCTGTGTGGTGATTTTAACAAAAACGTAAAGCCTGACAACTCGTTTCTTAAATTCATGAAAAATACGTATAATCTTGATTGCGTATCAAACGTTTCTAAGTCAACTACGTTAAAAGGAACAACTATCGACTTGACTTTCGCAAGACACATTACAGCAGAAACACTTCCTTTCATCTCATATTTCTCCTATCATCGTCCTATCCTCAACAAAATCACTCAAATAGGAATTAGTTAAGTTTAAGTTTACATGTACAATGTTTTAGTAAACAAAATATATTTCTATAGTTAAAATTTGTGCAATTCTTATTTTCATTCAATTCCTTGTTCCTATTGTGCAATTTAATTATATTCATATCAATAAATATTCTACCGTTGTCACGTAAAATCTTCGCCCGTAAAACCGACTTTACAGGCAACCATTGTTTTTTTATTTATAATTTATAAATAAAATCATAAAGGTTTTTCGATTGTTTCTAATTTTTTCAAATTTAAAACGTAAAAAAAGAGAGACGTTTTTGCAGAAACTCCTTAATACACAACATTGCAAGATATATATATGATATTCGAATTTATAAATTTTGTAAAAGACACTCAAATATAATAAATTATATTGGTTTATGCATTTTACTGCAGTAACTTACATCTGAAAGGCACTGTTCTTTAACTTGAAGGGTGGGCGCATAGTGCTTCATTGCATTTGAAAGGCACTGTTCTCTAACTTGAAGGGCAGAGGCGCA
This sequence comes from Cordylochernes scorpioides, assembly GCA_030710605.1. NCBI lineage: Eukaryota > Metazoa > Arthropoda > Arachnida > Pseudoscorpiones > Chernetidae > Cordylochernes > Cordylochernes scorpioides. Next base: position 37,470,757 of record CP092883.1, read on the forward strand.
TAGAGGTTCATTGCACCTGAAAGGCACTGTTCTTTAACTTGAAGGGCAGAAACGCATAGAGGTTCATTACATCTGAAAGGCACTGTTCTCTAACTTGAAGGGCAGAGACGCATAGAGGTTCATTGCACCTGAAAGGCACTGTTCTTTAACTTGAAGGGCAGAGACGCATAGAGGTTCATTACATCTGAAAGGCACTGTTCTTTAACTTGAAGGGTGGGCGCATAGTGCTTCATTACATCTGAAGGGACTGTTTTCTAACTTGAAGGGTGAAAACACATGGGGCTTCATTACATCTGAAAGGCACTGTTATTTAACTTGAAGGGTGGAAGCACATCGGGCTTCATTACAACTTAAAGGCACTGTTCTATAATTTGAATGGGTAAAAACATAATATACATTTGTGAAAACAATTCTCATGGGCTATGAGAAGCATAATATGCCCTCCTTTAAGTCACGGTTTCAATTTGCCAGTTTAAAAAAAAATCATAGCAAATTAAAGACAGCTATTATTGTCTCTTGTTCCTAATTGTACTATATGCTTCCAAAATACATACTGTTAAGTATTTGACAACTATTCAGAAAGTTAGTGCATTTGCTTAAAAATAAATTTCTATATATTTAAGAATGATTGATCACACTTTACTCGGAAGCAAAGATTAAAAATATTTAGGAAAGTTGAATAAAACAAACCTCTACCAAATTAAGAGAACAAAGAATAATGCTGACAAGAATATTTTACAAGTCAAAAACCGCATTCACAACTATCTTCATAAACATGGTGAAGTTATCAAAAGTCCATTTTCTAAATCCTTAGTAATCTGCTGTCACATCCGTTGTTTGGGTTTCCTAGTAGTGTTCTGGGAAGTACTGAGATCTTGCTGACGCCATGTCCGTTACTTTCTGTACAGGAGGAAAGAGCTGAGCTTATTTCTCTCATTTATCTTTATGTTCATTTATCTAAATAAAAATTTTAATGTTTTTAACCAAAATACTTGTTTTTTTGCGATCTTAGTTTTCTTAATTAAAAGCTTTTTTTTCTATATGGCAATATATTGAGAGAGGTATAAACAATTTGGGTTTCTGTAACGGAATCAAAACGCCAACAACCGGACTGTCCAGCTCACTAGTACAAACCGGTGACTAGCAGTTCTATTCGTGGCCTGAATGGATTTCTGGGAAGAATCAGTTAACCAGAAATTTCCATTTTAGGGGTCGAGTCTGGAAGGGAAATATAATGAACAGATAAAATTTCTAATGCACGGTGGATTCTGTGGCCAATGGACATGCGTCGGATCTGGAAGCTGTTGGGTTCTGCGCTTCATCTATGATTTCTTCCTGAGGTAAATCTGCATAAGACCGGTGGTCTTAATAAAGCTGTATGTGTGTATATATCAGAATTATCAATATATGGAATTACAATGAAGGGTTTTGAATTTCATTGAAACACTGCTAGTTGAAGCCAAGAAAACTACGAGGGTAAGGTAAAAAGTTCTCAGCCTGACCCGGAGATGGCATTCCAATCGGCAAAATATTACGTTTCCTCTCTGCGCGCCCATGTCGTTTGTTCGTAGGACAAATTTCAACTTGTTCGCTAAAGTAGTTTGTGTAAAAGCGTCTTTACAGCACACGTCTTGCGCGTGTTTGGTTAAAATATATAAACTTGAATATCGGGCAGTTATTAATTTATTTGTTTCGGATGGATTAACCTCCCTAAAGAAATTCATCCGAAGTTGACAAAAGTTTACGGGAACTCTGATCCTTCAATTTCAACAGTTAAACAGTGGACAGCTGAATTTGAACGTGGTCGAACCTCGTTCGAATATGACCCACTTGAAGGACGGCCAAAAACTGCAACCCCACTGGAAACTATCAAAAAGGTACACAATATCGTGTTGGACGATAGGCGAGTGAAGATGGATGAGATAGCTGAGGCCGTGGGAATATCGGAAGAAAATAAAAAAGTTATACAAGAAACATAGCCCTGGAAGCGCTCGAATTATTTATTTTATTAAATTATTATAAATAGTTTTAGCTGTGTGTAACAAGTTTATCTATATTGAAAGATTCCCCGTCACCACTATCCTGATATTGTTTAACATACAAATTACACTCCTGGCTAAAATCCTATGCATACCAACTTCAGAAAGATATTTTATTTTGGGAGCAGAGAAAATATATCAATCAATGCCTTAGTAAATTATGGCACGAAAGATTGGTGCCATATACGGCAGCCATGGAGACCATTATAGAAGTATTTAGTATAATTTTCATATAGCCATAACAAGCTGTGCATATCAATCCCATGGCTTAGATTATAATGAGTGGTCACGTCTTCCTTCACAAATGGTCAGGTATTGCCAAGTGTTCATTTGCTGATGAAACCCGGAACTCTAGGCCGGAACAACACAGGAGATTGCTTCTTAAACAAATTACGCCATTAAGAACTTGTAATACATGATATTATAGCCATTTTTTCAAATAAAAAAATTAATACCAAAGAAAAATGGCATAGGATCAAATGGTAACATTTAGATTCTAGAAAAAAGCATCTTTTGATCGTATAACTTAAATTTCTGATGGCTTGCGCCATCTATTTGAATAAATATAAACTAATATATATTTTTTCAAATTCTAGAATACGTTGATTTTTCAGGAGCCTCTAGGACCAACCACATCATGTTGATGAGGACCAACAGAATGAAACGCATGTGTACCTGTGGTTGGCTTTTTTTATTTATCAAGTAAAGTTATTTATCCAATATATATTCTGGAATGAAAATTTATTTAGTTTATCTTTATTTCAACACGAATATTTTATTTAGAAAATGTTCTTTTATATATCTACCATAAAGGTATTTTAAATTCGGATAAAGAATTAGATTTGATAAAATGTCATGGCAGGCAGCAAATATTATTGCATCATGGCTAATGAACCTATTTTATTTTAATTTGTAATATTATTGTTCATATATTTTAAATTAAAATTTATATTTTATATTTATTTATTTTATTAAACAGAATATATGTATTATAGAATCACCATTTGTATTTTGGTACACTGTGTGACTTCACTGCTCTCTTTGATGTGGGAAATAAATAAATTATTCTGGAGGCTACTTAAAGTAGAGTTATCTCATTATTATTCCCTTATATAAATTTGTAGGATGGTTTAAACACGCTCTGGTAAGATGCAAGACCCGGCACAGGAGAGAATCAAGGTTGAGGAGTCCACAAGGCCGCAACCTGGTGCAACAATATAAACTGGAGTGATGGTAGTTGCTATATGGTAGAGTGTAGAGGAATGTGGTAGATTTAGACATCTTTGTAGAGGGGAAGAAAACGGAGGTTGTAGAGGCAGTTGGCGAATCTCTACACCTTCTAACCATAACTGGCAAAAAAATACAGGCAAATCTTGATAAACCATAGAGGGGGGTAGGAATCCATTATAGATTTTATATAGATAGCGGCCAATATAAACCCCAGTGTAGAAGTAGGTAACAAATATAAATCACAGTGTAGAGGTAGGTGTCCAATATAAACTACATTTTAGATTTTAGAAAGAGATAGCGGCCAATGTGAACCCCAGTGTAGAGGTAGGCGGCGAAAATAGACCATTAGTGTAGATGTAAGTGTCCAATATAAACTACATTTTAGATTTTAGAGAAATATAGCGCCAATAAAAACCCATAAAAACTACATTGTGAAGTAGGCTGTCAATATGAACCCCAGTATAGAAGTAGGTAACAAATATAAACCACAGTGTAGAGGTAGTCTACCGATATAAACTACAGTGTAGAGGTAGGCTGCCAATATAAACCACAGTGTGAAGATGGGCGACCAATATAAACCACATTTTGGAGGTAGGCGACCAACATAAACCAGAGTGTAGAGGTAGTCTGCCAATTCAAACCACAGTGTGAAGATGGGCGACCAATATAAACCACATTTTGGAGGTAGGCTGCCAATATAAACCACAGTGTGAATATGGGAGACCAATATAAACCACATTTAGAAGGTAGGCGGCCAATATAATCCACATTTAGGAGGTAGCCATTTAACCACGGTCTTCAATCGATCCCCAGCGCGGCGAAATATTTGCATAACCCCGGCAATCCGGATTTACATATCTACAGATTCCATGACAAATATTTACACTTGAAGGTAAATGTCGGTTCTCTCTGTGCCCTTTGTTCACCTACCTCACTCTTGAATATAATACGACGGTTTATATTAGGGCATACAACGCTCAAATACACCTATTGCTATACCAGTATATAGCTTTCTCTCTATATATTGTGGCGGAGAAATATTTTATTATTTAATTTAATTTGATATTATTCAATGAAAATATTCAACAGATTATAAAAATATTTATTAATCTGTATTTGTAAAATCATCTTTAAAATATTTCTTTGCTTGCTTGTTCAAGACTCCCTAGCTGTAGATAGTTTGGTTGATAATTATCAATTATAATTGACGACTAGTCGTACTGACGCCATCAAATAAATACTTTTACATATTCCAAGACTTGATTTCTACGCTACAACTGGTGAAGAAGCTGGATCGATACCCATTCAGAAAAAACGGCGAATTGATTCGGTTGAGCAAGAAGAAACAGCCATGAACATCAAGAAAGAAGCAACAACTCAGGTATGTTCATTTTTTGCACAACATCCACCTAGAAACCCCTCGATGTTCTCTGGTGAGGGTGTTGAAGATCCCCATAACTGGTTGAAAGAGTACGAACGTGTGGCGAAGCACAACCAATGGGATGAAACCCTTTGTCTCGCCAACGTTTACTTTTATTTGACCGGCACTGCTCTCAAATGGTTTGAGAACAATGAGGAGAGCATCTTGACATGGACGGAGTTCATGTCCCAGTTAGAATCAGTTTTCGGAAAAAACGAAAACATGAGGCTACGAGAAGATAAAACCCTAAAAACTCGCGCATAATTAAAAGGTGAAAGCACCGAATTTTACATTCAAGACGTCCTGCGCCTCTGCAAAGAGGTAGATACTCATATAAATGAGGAAGATAAATATCTCATTTGATGAAAGGGATAGCTGAGGAGCTCTACCAGGCACATACCACTGAACAATTCGTCATCGAGTGTCGCCGCATTGAAGCGCTACATTGTAAGCGAGTGACCCCAACCAGGTACTAGCGACTACCAAATGTGGCGTTTCTCAGTGATCATGATGACAGGGCAGATCTGTGATCTATGATTAGGCAAATTGTTCGTGAGGAGGTACAGCGGGCATTAGGCTCTCTTCGGGAGAACCAAAAATTTTACCATCGAAGAAATGGTACAGTAAGAGATTGGAAGAACCCTGGCGCCAATCTCAAAGTCTAGGAGAAGTCCGCCTCAGAAGGAAAGCCCCGACAATTTTTAATACTAGATATGAGGCCCAAACGATACGACCGCACCCTGAACCTCAGTACCCAAAACAAGGAGGAAGACGCGACACAAACGAATAGCGAACCACTGAAGGAAAGCCAATCTGTTTCCACTGCGGACGCCCTGGCCACGTCGTGCGCTACTGCCGTGACAGGAGGAGAGAATATGAAGGAAGACAAAATTGGAATTACAAACAGAGAGATAGGCAAGAGCCTAGAAAATTCTATAATTCTCGGAGCAGCCAAGTGCCCAACGACGACCTGCCAAGAGAAAATATACGCCGCTACCGAAGCCCCTTCCCTTACACTGGCCGAAAAGGACAACATTCGTCTCCTGATAGAAGATCCAGCCAGTCGCCTCGCCGTTCCCGTCGGGAAAACTAGAAGATGCGTCCTATTTTGGAGGTAAGGCCGCAAAATTTAGAAATTCTCCCTTGTCAACTACATTAGAATTAAAAGAAAATTACATAGACATTAATATAGAAAGAAAAATGACGCGTACCCTCGTCGACTCAGGAGCCTCATATTCTGTCATTTCTGAGAGGTTCAGACTCAAACTAAGAAAATAATTAACACAAAGCAATAACGCGCCATCTATACATATAAAATAAAAGGATTTAAAAGCGCAAATGTTTCTTTTATATATATAAAAATGGATTAAATTGGCGAAACCGCTGGGAGGGTTCACCACTGATGAGCCAAGTCCTCCCAATATATATTTTTTCATCGCAGTAAGGACAGTAGAAGTTGGTTTATATATAAAAGATGTAATGCTACTGTCCTATAAGCTTATGTCCATAGTTTACTTGAAAACCATTTCTAAGATTCCATCCTTCAGTGTAGCATATAAAAGCTGAATGATCCAATACAGTATTAGAGCTCTGAGAAGCGGTCTGGTGGATTAAATTGGCGAAACTGCTGGGAGGGTTCACCACTGATGAGCCAAGCCCTCCCAATATATATTTTTTCATCGCAGTAAGGACAGTAGAAGTTGGTTTATATATAAAAGAAACATTCGCGCTTTTAAATCCTTTTATTTTATATGTAAGAAAATAATGTTTACCGAAACTGACGTCACATTACGAGTAGTCAACGGTAAAATTGTAAGACCAAAAGGACGCTGCACACTGAAACTGGACTTAAATGAACTACAGGAAAGCTTTAAATTTGTCGTTATGGAAGACTGTAGTTACGAATTTATTCTTGGTTGGGACCTTTTGAAGTTATCTAGGGCGATAATTGATTCAGCTGAAGAAACACTCTTTTTAGAAAAATGTCTTTTTGAGGATACCCCTAAGAACAGCTCACCTCTCTACTCGGAATTGGAATATAGAATCGAGCCCGCCTCTATTCAGCTGATATAAGTAGCAAGTCGTGACATTCCTAATGACGCAATTGTGGTGGCAGAATGTCGAAAAGATATATTTCTGGAAAGAGAAATAACGGCTCCCTCCTTTGTCATTTCACTTGCCAGTAACCGAGGTAAACTTTGGGTGGTGAATTGGAGTCCATATCTGAAACTAATCTCACAGGAGATGCATGTAGCCGATAGTGTTGTCATCAAAGATAGTCAACTATGTACTCTAGCTGATTGTAACCAAGTTGAAACAGAGGCGAAACATTCTGAAGACCCAAAAATCTCCGAATTTTTAATAGATGATTCACTTGATGAAACTCAAAAAGAAAAATTAAGAAATTTGTTTAAAAAACTATACGGATATTTTCGAATTTAGTAAAAGAAAACAATTCAAGAAAGTCAATGTTAAACGTCGAATTAACACTGGAGACCACCTACCGACCAAACAAAGCCCTTACCGAGTTGCACTAAGAGAACGCCAAATTATTCAGGATAAGGTAAACAAGATGGAAAATCTTGACATCATTCAGCCCTCTGAAAGTCCGTGGGCCTCACCTGTAGTATTGATAAGAAAAAAAAGGACGGAAGCTGGAGATTCTGCGTCGATTACCGCCGCCTGAACAAAATACCAAAAAAAGATGTCTACCCTCTCCCAAGGATCGACGACACTTTAGGCTGCTTACGGGAGCTAAATTTTATTCTTCCATGGACCTCCAATCAGGGTACTGGCAGATCGACGTAGAAGAATCGGATCGTGAAAAAACAGTGTTTATAACTCCAGATGGACTGTATGAGTTCAAAGTAATGCCATTTGGGTTATGTAATGCTCCAGCTACCTTCGAAGGAATGATATATAATCTTCTGAAGGATCTTAAGTGGACCACATTTGCTTGTGTTACCTCAACGACATCATCGTTTTTCAGATTATTTTGAAGAACATCTAAGACGCCTTCAACTTGTATTAAATTGCTTTAAGAAAGTCGAATTATGTCTCAATTCCAAGAAATGCAAGTTAGGTGCAAAAACTATCACGGTCCTTGGTCATGAGGTGAGTGAAAATGGAATTCGTTCCGACCAAGAAAAGATTCGAGCAGTCCGCGACTTCGCTACGCCAAGGTAATTGAAAGAAGTTAGAAGTTTTCTTGGCCTACATCCTACTACCGCCGCTTCATACCCAATTATGACCACGTAGCCCAACCCTTGAATGGCCTTTTGAAGAGACTCAGAATTTAATTGGAACCAGGAAAAGCAGAATGCATTTGAAGCTCTCAAGTCAGCGTTAATTTCCGAACCCGCTCTTGGACATTTTGATTATTCATCCCCAACCGAAATACACACTGACGCAAGCTACTACGGAATAAGAGCAGTTAGTGCAGATACAAAAGGGAAAGGAAAAGCCATTGCTTATGCATCCAGAACCTTAAATAAGGCAGAAAAAAAATATTCAACAACAGAAAGGGAATGCCTTGCCATCATTTGAGCTATTAATAAATTCGGACCAAATGTCTTTGGACAGCCGTTCACTATTGCTACAGACCACCACTCTTTGTGCTGGCTGACCAACCTCAAAGACCCATGTGGAAGGTTAGCAAGATGGGCACTTCGGCTGCAAGAGTTTGACGTCACTGTCGTGTATAAGAGCGGAAGGAAACACCAGGACGCAGACTGCTTATCAAGAAGTCCATTAGATTACAGTGAAGATATCGATGAAGATATTCCAAGCATAGTGACTTTGCAGAGCTTTAGCGAAGAGCAGATGAATGATCAAGCCCTTAGAAAAATCGCTGACCAATTACAAAGTACCCTTAATAATTCCTTTGTAAAAATCGATAACACTCTCTACAGAAAAAAATATGATCCAATAGGGAAACCATGGCTTTTGGTGGTTCCTCGCCATTTAAGGCAGAAATTACTGAAAAATTCCCATGATTAACCCACGACTGGTCACCTCGGATTTACTAAAACCTATGACCGAATAAGAAAAAGGTATTACAGGCCCGGAATGTATAGAACGGTTAGAAGGTATGTGGCACACTGTTCAGATTGTCAGAGACCTAAACATCAGCCCCAACTCCCCTCAGGGCACTTACAGACAATACCTGTGACAAATGTTACTATTACGGGTAATCACACAAAAAAACAATAAAGTAGGGCCTACAGTAAGTGTAACTTAAACACAGAAAAAGGTATACTCAAGAGTACAACACTAACAACAAAAAGGGGGTAAACAAAAAAAAAACACGATTTGTTTAATAAAATAAAAACAGTACTTATCTTTTATTTTCAGCATTGATAAGGAGCGGACCGAGTTACACAGGTATGCGAGAAGAATCATCAGACAAGCACACAGAGAACGCTTTAAGCGTCTCCACTCGAACACCACTCCACGACTCCTCGCATTCCGTTTCAACCCTCTTTTATGTACAAACATGGCCACATTCGTCCAATTAGAATGCTTGAGAGATCGGTTTACTTATCTAATAAAAACAACTTTCTTCACTAAAGAAATAGGATAAGATAAGCGTGCAAATATTTGTCAATATAATTTGACAAAAGGTATACTTCCAAAAAAAAAAAAAAGAAAAAAAAAAGAAACTAACCAATTTACCAAACATTCTTATTGTCCCGTAAGGAAAACCTCCCGCTATTCGGGAGGGAAAAAGCTCACGGGAGCCATGTTATAAATATACAAAAAAAAAAAAAAAACTAAAGAGAGGAGAAGTTATATGCCTCCGGTGTCGTTCCGCAAAAAAATTCCCTTCCATCTTGGACCAAGGAACAACAGCAGGAGGAAAACTAACTCCTGCACAAACTACAGTGAATTACCTTGAGTAATATCTTAAAACCGCATATCTCTGTATAAACATGGAGGGGGCAATACGCTTTCATCTGGGATCAGCAGGGTATGTTAGGTACAGAATTTGGGAACTGACAGACGCTCATTTGATGAGAACCCGAACGATCCAACTCCATTCAGTTCTCTCAAGTCCAGGAGCTAAACGCTCTTCTTAACGCCTGTTTATAAACGCTTTCATCCTATCGACAAGTACAACTTTCACATCGTTCATAGTGACCCCTCTTACTCTGAAGTTAACATCGGAAATCCTAGATTCTACACGGAAAGGCCCATAGAAGTTGGAGTAACCTTCATTCTTAGGAACCGCTAGCATTACCAGGTCTCCTTTGTCGAAACTTCTGGAATAAGGTGGCCTAGGATTCATAAGCTTCTTAACAGAATCACCTGACATAAACTCTGACAGTTTCCTTTGCTTTCCGCATTACCCTCAACCTCTCAGCCCAAGTAGGCTTTCTAAAACTATTAACAGACCCAGCGTTACACTCAGAGTTTCTGTTAAACTCAGTAGGTGGCAACTTTACAGCCTCGTTTTCAATGCGCTTCACTGATTTCTCCTCTAAGGAGCTTGAAAACATTGGTGTATGTGCACTGGCAACGCAGCTTAGGTCTACATAATCACGGTCTTCTGGTTTCAAGGAAATCATGTTGCAACGCTCCCGTATGGCAGGCAACGGGATATTGAATCTCCTTATATCATTGATTCCCAGAATCCCTAGTAGGCCTTATCTCCGAGTGACATTAACCAGAACCTTACCTCTCCCAGCTCGCTGCCGTTTTCGTTACCAACTCTACAGGTTTTAACACGTGTAAGTGTCTGCTCGTGGCCTGTCACTGAAACTATACGAAAAGTTTTAAGTGCATCGTCCCAATTCTCCTTCAAGACCTTGCACTTTTCAGAATCAATAATACTGACTTGGCTTCCTGTATCATATAACAGGTGCCACATATTGCCGTTAATATTCATCTTAACTATTGGCAGATTTCCATACTGATATCCGCCATATGAACGTATGTTTACTATCTCAGCATTGTCAAGAGTATTGCGGTTGGCAAACATAGAAGACTGTCTTGAGCAACAATCACTAGCTATATGTCCTAATCTACACTCAGGTGGACTCAGCTTGATTTCGCCCAACAATTTAGTCAGTTTTTCTATCTCACCTCTAAGGGCTTTAATACACTGCTCATTTTCGTGCTTCATCCTGTTTACACTGGAACTAAGCATCTCAATCTCTCCCTTAATGCTATTTATTTCTTCAACTCCTTCTACTGAACATGCCCCTTTCATAAAGCTGCAACGGTGTTCTACACTATCCTCCGTGGCCATGACACTGACTGCTTTGTCTATTGATTTAGCCTCACTGCGAACAATAGCTTCTCTATACTTATCGAGCACATTTTCGAGGAAGATTTCGAACACTAGGCTATCGTCAAATCTGTACTCTACTTTATCTCTAATGGCCAGGAATCTTTCTTTAAAAACCATAAGACTTTCCCCAACTCTCTGCTTTAGACCTTCTATTAATTTAAGACATTCCCTAATATCACGCGCCTTTTTAGGGTACAATATATTCAGTTTACTAACAATTCTTTCGAAACTGCTATCGTTACGGATACCCATCTCCTCTAAGCTCAACCTAACTTCAGGGGATAGAGCCTCGAACATGAGCAGTGCTTTGACCTCAGGATCCCATTTGCCTACTCGAGCTTTAAGCTCGACTTCCCGAATGAAAGACTCGAGATCAACCCCATTAAACACTGACAAGTTGAGAATAGAGTTCACAAACATGATGGAGTACAAAACATAATAATAATAATAAACCACTCAATCAAAGAAAAAAAAACCGCACGTAAAATTTACAGGAATTTACACGTGCAAACACCAGTAATCCTGGCAGGGCTCGCCAATGACAAATGTTACTATTACGGGTAATCACACAAAAAGCAATAAAGTAGGGCCTACAGTAAGTGTAACTTAAACACAAAAAAAAAGTATACTCAAGAGTACAACACTAACAACAAAAAGGGGGTAAACAAAAAAAAACCACGATTTGTTAAATAAAATAAAAACAGTACTTATCTTTTATTTGCAGCGTTGATAAGGAGCGGACCGGGGTTACCCAGGTATGCGAGGAGAATCATCAGACAAGCACACAGAGAACGCTTTAAGCGTCTCCACTCGAACACCACTCCACGACTCCTCGCATTCCGTTTCAACCCTCTTTTATGTACAAATAGGCCACATTCGTCCAATTAGAATGCTTGAGAGATCGGTTTACTCATCTAATAAAAACAACGTTCTTCGCACTAAAGAAATAGGATAAGATAAGTGTGCAAATATTTGTCAATATAATTTGACACCTGTCCCTGAAGTTGGGGAGATTCCCAACATCAGAAGGTGGCAACCGTTGGATTATTGTATGTACGGACAACCTAACGAAATATGCGATAACTAAAGCCCTACCCACAAGTGAATCCATGGAAGTTGCCAAATTATTCATTGAAGATGACATCTTAAAGCACGGCGCACCGAGGGAATTAATCACGGATAGAGGAAGGAACTTCACATCTTCAATGATAAGTGATCTGAACAACCAGTGCAGAATAACCCATCGGAAGACGACCGCCTATCACCCCCAGACAAACGGCCTCACAGAGAGGTTGAATAAGACCATAGCAGACATGCTTTCCATGTATGTGGATGTCAGTCAGAAAGATTGGGACAGGATTCTTCCATTCGTTACATTTGCATACAACACAGCAAAACAAGAGTCTACTGGATTCACCCCATTTTTCCTTGTACACGGGCGTGAAGCCGAGACTCCACTGGACGTGTTATTCCCCAAGTTATTGCCAGAAGACGACGATTTCATCCAAACTCTAGGGGCAAGAGCCGAAGAAGCACGAAACTGGCACGTATCCATTCCATGAGATCTCAAGAAAGCAATAAACATCGCTATGACGCCATCACAGAAATATAATTTACCAGCCTGGATATCTCGTATGGATCTTTATCCCCGTGCGTAAAGTGAGATATTCGGAAAAACTAATGAGACGTTACTTTGGCCCATACAAAGTAACCCGAAAAATATCCGATGTGACCTATGAAGTTGAAACATTCGGAAACCAGCAAGGTCGTCGTAAAACAAAATATTTAGTTCACATTTGTAGGATGAAGCCTTATTTAAACCCAGAGGACCAGGAAGACTACCTAGAAGAGAACCCAGAAGATGACTCGCAAAACTTCCAGGAAGAAGACATCCCCACTGAACGAACACAACAACCACAGAACCCGCAAAGAGATCTCAGGCCCTACACCCGTTCTCGAGCCTTGAGACTGAGGATGTAAGTCTCCTGCTGAGTATCGGGTCGATGCTCTTTATAGGAGGAGGCAATGTGGCGAAGAAATATTTGATTATTTAATTCAATTTAATATTATTCAATGAAAATATTCAACAGATTATAAAATATTTATTAATCTGTATTTGTAAAATCATCTTAAAAATATTTCTTTGCTTGCTTGTTCAAGTTTCCCTAGCTGTAGATAGTTTGGTTGATAATTGACGACTAGTCGTACTGACGCCATCAATAAATACTTTTACATATTCCAAGACTTGATTTCTACGCTACAATATATATATACATAGGCAATTACAAATTTCTAAACTAGCGCTGATGCAATTTCAAAATTGAGTTTTTATAGCTATTTAAACTCACTTAATTATAGTAACAATAGATGCTCTTTTAGAAATTCACTATCTTAAAAGTAAATTGAGCTCTTATACCTTGAATTATTTGTTTCTATGGAAAAATTACACTCCAGCGATTTAGAAAAAATTGGATAGCCCTACTATCGGTTTATTTTAATTGAAGATTTTCTATTTTTAAGAGTTGATGATCTCATCTAGCGATATTTTTCTTATCAATGCTGCACAAATTATTGATTTTTTTTTCAGTAGACCGATGACCTAGCAAAGTACAGGTAATGTCTATGTGAATGTTTGCTAAATTAATACTTTTTAGAAATTATTATTTGTATAGTTCTCATAATAAGTATGAAAATTCTACATAATGATGAATTTTTTATTAATATTTCGGTCAAAGAATTGGCTTAGTCACGCTGCCAGCTAAGCACATTTTTTGGTAAATTCAGATTTTACACGAACCCCTTGCAGATCTCATAGTTTCGTGATAGGAATATGCAAATTATCCCGATAATAAACAAATTGTAAATGAAAAAATTAAAGCACGAATGTTTTATTTACTGCGGTGTAAAAAATATTGGTAGGGCTTGGCTCATTAGTGGTGAACCCGCGGTTTCGTCAATTTAATCTATCAGACCGTTTCTTAGAGCTCTAATATTGCATTAGAGGATTCTGTTTATTTATGCTACACTGTGAAAGGCGGAATCTCAGAAATGATATTCAAGCAAACTATGCACATAAGCTTTTAGGACAGTAGAACTACATATCAATATTTGCATCGAGCAATGCTGTTCCGCAAACAATAAGGACTAGGCCAGTTAGGTATAACTTAATATAAAGAAATAACGCGCCATTGTAATTAATTTGCAGAGTTCTAAAAACGCCGTCAATATTGCAGTACACTTAATCCTTGTTCTTCAGTAAAATGGCCTTTGTTCTCTATAACGATAAATAAAAATTTTGATTTGTGGTAACAATAGGCTTCTTTGCGTTAATCTTGATACAAGAATTTCTGTTCATTTTTTGATAGTCTTAGATTTCAATTTAGGTCATTCAATGATGCCTGATTAAATAAATATGAAATGCCACTTTTATTTGAAAAAAATTCAGGACTTCTAATTGAAGTTTATCTGAAAATGCTGTTTGCTGATCACCCTTTTCGATATAGAATTCTTAGACCGTTTTAGGAATCGGAACGGGATTCTGGAGGTCGTGAGGAAATGGTTACCTAGCTGATGGTATATAAGGATAAATGTTGGTTTGTTTCTTTTTGATATTAAGGACTATGACTTTACAGACACATAAATAACAATCCTCATGGTGATTTTTCGGTTCTCGCCAAGCCATTGGTACACCAAAGAGCAAATCTTTTGATTTTCCTGATTTATATTGTAAAATTCCTCGATAGCACGTTCCTCACACACTATGGGAGCACCACCACTTGTCTTGGTCACCTAAGGCCACATCAAAATCTTCTTTATAGCTTTCTTTAATCTTTGGGGTGACACATTTCCTCTGTTTGGGAGTTGTACATTTTCCAAAAATAGCAGAATATTTATGGATTACCCTTATATTTACGCGGCATATTTGTTTAAATAATTATATTGCCACGTGGAAAATTAGGAAAGACAAACTTCAGGATGACACAGCAATTCATTTAAGGCAAGCACAAACTATGAATGTGAAAAATATAATATAAGAAATGAGGGAAGTTTACAGAGTAGCAAAATATAAACAATAAAATTGATAATCTATTAATAAAATAATTAGCCTATTCCCTAATATTTGGCCAACCCATTTTCTTGATAAATCAAGAAAATCCATCCACGAACACATATGCTCGTGGTCAGGATATGCCTTCTTTATTTTTAATATCAACACCTGAACTTTTTTTTTTTATTATTATTTTTTCACATTTTAAAATATATTTATTTATTTTTAAATAAGAGATAATTTTCAAAAATGAAGATGTTATATATTTATGATCTGTGGGTTATAATAAATCTACTATGAATAAGTCTTTCAAATATATTGAGAGAGGAGGAAAAGGTGTGTGTACAAGTGTTATTTGAGTAAAGTCTGGAGCTCAGGATCTTTTTTAATATCCGTCTGAACATTCTTTAAATCCCAGTCGAGGGAGATGCATCCGATCCTTTAGAATTTAATCTTTTGCAATAAATAAATCAAATTAAAACTTAGATTTCCATCACACAGCCCGAAGACCGATGTGTTTGCAATCTGTGCGGGTAGACAGCGTGAAAAATAACATTTGTTATTGTGTAAATAGGTAAAAATTAATTAGAATTCCAGCCTTCGCTATGTTTTATCGAATAATTGAATCCATGTATAAAGGACTATGTTTTCTTAATAAAAGCTTTTGCGTGCTCATTGTATATTAATTTTGTCACCCTATGAGGGTATTCGCACGAAAACAAATAATATAAGAAATATTCATTATTTTTTTACTGGAGTATTTAAAACATATTACATATACACTACATAAATACATTTATATTATACATTTTGGTGTATCACTCCATTACAAAACGTAATGATGGTGATATAGAATGAGCCATAACACCAGTTTTGGAAAAATCAGACAAAAAGCTAACTTGCATACCATGGTTTCGAGCTATGGCCCTCATCAATAGAGGGGCTGTTTTTAAAGGGATAGGTACGACTTTTGGTGCATGAATATATTTATTGCGCTTCTCAGACGTCGATGTTTGCGTACAAGGTTTCTAAGAAAAAATGTGGGTTCTTTGTGGATACAGCTTAGTTACGGTATATTTATTATAAGAGCTTTAAAGAGTAGATTAGTAACTATATACAGTATAGATGGACTTGCCTTAATTGTCCGCCACCAGAGGGATCATCCTCGTCACCGTCTTCCCGGTCAGTCCTTGCGGCCACACGCCCGGAGCCCACCTGCCACGTCTGTTGTCACCGTCGTTCTCTCCCCGCAGATCCCTTTTAACACTTCTCCTCCCCTCACGTTGGAATCCGTCGTGGCGCCTGTCTTCCCTACACACATGTAGGCCATCTTCCGAAGCTGGTGTCCATCCATCTTCCTATAACTTCACTCTGGGATCCCTGCCTCTCGGATATCTTGTCATACAGTGAGGAGGGAATTATCTATATTACAATATCATCCTCCGGATACTCTATCTTGTGTTCTAGCCTGGATATCGTCCTTACCACTTCAACAATTTAAGCACCTTTTTGGCAATTCGACCGATTCCATAACACCCCTTATAGGATGTTATAAAATCGAAAGCCGCCCCTGTGTACTGATGAGGTCCGAAACATTGAAACACAGCTTGGAATTTTGTCTGAATTTGCTAAAACTAGTGTGGGTCATTCTTTATCACAATCTTTCCGTTTACTACAGGGGTTATATGCAAAATGCATTGTTTTATTACATATACACTTGTATAAGGGTAGAAATGACTCTTATAGTAGATGTATATATCCAGAAACTAGGTTATAAATATATATCTCTTACTATATATAAAACATTAACTTAGTTTTTTGTTTTAAAGTTTTTAGGTTAGAACAGGGGTTGGCAAACTTTTGAGTTGGAAGAGTCAAAAATTACAATTTATAAAATTTCAAAGTTTTTAAAGAGCCATACATTTTTTTTTTGCCAACAATAAATATAGTACTTGCATAAATAATATTTAGGTATGGAACTATTTAAAGAGATGCAGCTTCACATCCAAAGAGCCGCATGTGGCTCGTGAGCCGCAGTTTGCCGACCCCTGGTTTAGAACTCTGAAGAAGCTAAACTATACTGTGCTATATTTATACTAAATTTAGAAAATATCAATAGTTTAGTATATAGCAATGGGTTGAGTGTTCCTAACTAGAATCTAGGACAATATCACGACTTTAATACTTTCTATATGGAAGTTAGAGTGATTTATTTATTATGAAAACGAATTAAGCGATTAAGAAACAGATTTAGAGCCTGGTGAGTCTTTTTTTTTTATTACAGATTAGCAAGTTTTCGAACGGAAGATCATTGACTGACCCATCATTAGATTCTTTGACCCGTCGATGGTATTTTTGCTCAAAAGCTTGTTCATATGAAATAAAGAAACTGAACACACTTTGAATCTGTCTCTCGTAATTTTTGATTCGTATTTATATATACACTCACTACAGGAACTTAAGAAAGTTTAAAAATCGGTGGACGAGTGGGTAACACCTTCGATTCCCCAACCAACCATGAACCGGGATCAAATCCCGCGTTAACATTTTGTTTAATATGTAAATAACCTTCACATATTATTCATTGTTGCATATACCATAAACTAGGTTGCTCTTATTGAGCGGTACCTAATAAAGTGATTTGGGAACAAGGATGTTGTACCTTTTAGCATGTATATTGGAATTCAGACAATAACTCTGAAAGATATTTGATACACAGTAACCTTTATTGAAGATACCCAAAGTGTGAACAAAAATTTTCTGTCTTCTTAAAAAAATAGATGAGCGGTCGACATCAAAGACATTCCACTTCCTTTTGCCCATGTGTAGTTTTTAGCGGTCATTGATATTTATTATCGATATAATTTATTTAAAAAAAAGTCATCCATAGCCTTCCAAATTTACAAGATAAAAAGTACCGTATGAAATATTTTCTTTAGAAAGAGGGGCGTTAAATATTGAATTTAGAAAAAAAAACCATTAGTATATACTTGTGTTCGAAGTTAATTATCATAGAATAGAAAATGATTTTTAGAAAAAATCAATTATAATTTCAAAGTAAAATATATTTTGTAATTAAGAAATAATGATAATCGGTGGATGTAATTATAGAAGCTATTGTAATTGAAGTCATTACATTACCTAGGCAATTACGATGCATTTTGTAATTTAGTCGCAGGAGAGAATAGTCCGATAATTAGAAAGTTAGTTATTTTCAATTTATGTAAAATACCTGAAAATTAAAATATAAAACAGACGTGTCTTCACAGAATTCGAATATAAAGCGTGGAAAAAATAAATTTCTAATGATCAGTAATATATATCTTAATCGCCATTTAAATGTTGTTTTATTTCACATAATACAATACATTATACTTTTATCATGATGATAATTATTAAATATAAAGATTATTTAGTTAATAATTCGGTGAAATCTTCAATGAGAGACCACCTCCAGGGGAGACGAGAGGAATTTTAATGTTTTAGGTGGTCTCTAATGGAAAGCTTAATTCTATTTATAATTATAACACACACACACCAGAGCGAGAGGCTGCGCTTTTTCGAGCTCCATCGTTTTACGCCTTTGGCGTGTGTAAGAATGTGTGATCATTTTGGTTCCGGCTGAAAGCTTTGGAAGAGCTGCAAGTGTGCCTGAAAGGCCCAGCTCGGAAATTCAAGCCAGTACAAAAATAACTGAGAAAATTGATTTAAAAGATAAATCTAATAAGATTGTAAAAAAATTCCAAACTATCCAAATTCGCCTCCTGGAGAAAGAGATGAATATTTTGCTGCGGCCTACGACATCGCGACAAAGTCGCCTCCAAACGATGCTGGAAAAGCCCAAAATATCTAGTCTGATATAATGGAGGACGAAAACAAGGACGGCTACACCGTGGTAAAGAAGAGGCAAGGTGACTCGGTGACAGCTAACAACTCAACGGCGCAGTTCAACAGCAGCAGAACCACGTACCTCTGCGAAGGTGAACACCTGGAACGTGGTCACCGAAGGTCCGCGTATGCGTATATATCGAGCACTGCCCTGACTTCACGCGATACCAGTACCTCCAGGCTGTGGAAAAAGTGGTCGGACAGCCCAAGAACATCATTCAGCTGACCAAGATGAACGGTCACGTCCTGGTAGGCCTAACCACTAGGCCTTGCAGAGCGCCTCATCGACGGGGGCCTTGAGATCGAGGGTATAGCCCTCAGGACCTTTCCCTTCCGCAAGAGGTCGGAGAAACTTATCATCGGGAATCTCTCCTTCTATGTAGAAGATGCCGTCATCCTCGAAGCCCTGCGGATATATAAGCAATGCAGTCAAATACAATATTGAAGAGGTATATGGTGGATTAAACTGGTTAAATCGCTGGGAGATTCGCCACTGAAGTGTCAGGTCCTGCCAATATTTTCCATCGCAGTAAGGACAGTAAAAGTTTCATTTGTAAAAAATAGTGTTAAATAATACCTATTAACTAATTTGTTTCCCCAAAGAAAAAAAAAAGAGGTATCGGGTCAAGTGTGGCGTTGCTCTGCCAGCTAAAATTCGACGTTAATGTATGAAAGGATAGAATCTCACACATCAAAAGGTTACATGGCACACGTGTGAGGTCGTGTGGATCGAACATGCTAGTGGTGATGAATGGTGGACAAGCAATTAATGCCTTAATTACGGAAGACGATATTAATGCCGCCCAGTTTGGTAATCAGCACGGCTCCTTTAGAGACTCCACTCTCCAACTAACTCTCTAACCTCTTGTCTAATATCGTTAAATCAATAATGAAATTTGTATTTTTACTGGCACTTGTCGCACACATGTGATAAAACTTTTCAAAAATAGTAAATGTTAATAAATTCAAATAAAAAATTACTACAAATTAAAAAATTAATAAGTTATTAAAAACTTATCAATTTTCGATCAAAATATCATCGAAGAGTCAAAAACAAAATGTTTGATTCTATAAGATTTGGATAAAATTTTGGCCAGTCTTCAATATAAAAAATTCATCTGTGGTGATCTTTTAATCCATATTTCAATTTAAAAATCAATTCAACTTTTAAAAATATGTCCATGTAACATTTCGTTCGCATACCGCTAAAATTTACCGCTACAGAATAAGATGATCAACCATAAGATCCCTATAATGCAAATAAAATACCAAAAGCAAATCCTAATATTTAATGGATTCATAAATATATATAAACATACACATTTGGATGAATACAATTATGTTTAATCAAGGTCTTCTCTTTGGTTTATAGGAATTCTACGAGACCGCAGTCGCCGTTCGGAGGAGATTAATAGAATCGCAGAATGTCGTGGCCTATTTGGATGAGGAAAGCGAAGACTAAAATGCGGATGATTTCACATTCGCCTTTTCAGTGATACGCTAACCTGTGCACGATGTATTCTGTGGCCACTAGACATGCGTCAGACCTGGAGGTTGTTGTGCTCTGCGCTGCCTAGAGTATAGGAGCTCCATCTTTGCTTCTTTCCTGTAGAAAATCTGTATAAGACCGGTGGTCTTAATAAAGCTATCTGTGTGTGTGTAAAAATAAATAAATAAATAAAAAGGAGATGCCCCTTTTTCTTAATTTATGCACCTTATCACAGTACAATATCACATTTGTACTATTTTTTCACATTGTGTAGTGTTCTTACGCAATTCTGGCCTTAACTACCCGTTTCATAATTTTTCAGGATGCCTTAATGACCAATTTTTTGGTCGTTGAGGTACAGCTTGCACCACGCTGATGAGGGCCAACAGCCCGAAATGCGTCCATGGTTAGCTTTTCTTTGATTAATCAAGAATGGGTATTTGACCAATTCTGGAATAATTAAAAATCATCGAGAATAGTTGATATTTATTCCGATAGATGGCGCAAGTCATCAGCAACTTTCAGTTGCACGATAAGGAGATGCCTTTTTCCTAATATATATATATGAAAAAAAATAGAAAAAATAAAAGATAAATGGGTCAGGTGTTGATATTAAAAATAAAGAAAGCATTTCCTGACCACGAGCACATGTGCTTTTTAGATGGCAGAGCGCCATCTAGTGGAGCAAAAATACACTAAACGTTTATTTAGCTTGCTCCGTGATATTTGGCCAACCCAATTTCTTGATAAATCAAGAAAAGCCATCCACGAACGCGTTTCGCGCTGTTGGCGCTCGTCAGCGTGGAGTAGGCTGTAACCACTGCGACCAAAAAGATGCTTGGCCCCAGAGGCTTCTTGAGAAATCAAGAAATGAGTATTTAAGGCAAAAAAAAAAGCACATGTGCTCGTGGTCAGGAAATTCCTTCTTTATTTTTAATATCAACACCTGACCCACTTATATTTCATTTTTTCTATTATTATTTCATGTGTTAAGCGTATTTACGCAAATTTTGCCTTAAATATCCATTTCTTGATTTCTCAAGAAGCCTCTGGGACCAAAAATATTTTTGGTCGCAGTGGTTACAGCCTACTCCACGCTGACGAGCGCCAACAGCGCGAAAAGCGTTCGTGGATGGCCTTTCTTGATTTATCAAGAAATTGGGTTGGCCAAATATCACGGAGCAAGCTAAATAAACGTTTAGTTTATTTTCGCTCCACTAGATGGCGCTCTGCCATATAAAAAGCACATGTGCTTGTGGTCAGGAAATGCCTTCTTTATTTTTAATATATTTATATATTAAAAATAAAAAAGGCATATCCTGACCAGGAGCACATGTGCTTTTCCGAAGGCAGAGCGCCATCTGATGAAACAGAAATCAACTATTCATGCAGTATGGTAGATTAAACTGACAAAAGTTACTATTTACGGGTTAACACACAAAATTGCAATATACGGGGGCCTACCGTAAGAGTAACTTGAACACAATAAAACCGTACACGCAAAAGTATAACACACACAAAAAAAATAAATAATAATTCACAATTAGTTAAATAAAAATAAAAAGTACTTATCTTTTATTTCTGCTTATGTAGGGATCGGACCGGGGTCACTCAGGGAATGCGTAGAGAACACCAAGCACGAAAAAAAATACGAAGAGAGCACTATAAGTGTCTCTGCACAAGATTTTAAATCACAATGCCCCCACGCATTCCCTTCAACCCCCTTTATATACAAACATGGCCACATTCGTCCAATTAGAATGCTGGAGAGATCGGTTTACTTATCTGATAAAACAACGTTCTTCGCACTAAAGAAATAGGATAAGATAAGAGTGCGAATATTTGTCAATATAATTTGACAAAAGGTCTCTTTCCAAAAAAAAAAAAACTAACCAATCTACCAAACATTCTTATTGTCCCGTAAGGAAAACCTCCCGCTATTCGGGAGGGAAAAGCTCACGGGAGCCATGTTAAAAGATACAAAAAAAAAAAAAAAAACTAAAGAGAGGAGAAGTAGGCATCCAGGTCGTTCCATACAGGTGCCTTCCATCTTGTTCCTCCCAAAAAGAAAATAACCAAAGATCTGCGCAAACTACGTGAGTTACCATGAGTGATTACCAAGCACACACATATATAATATGCTTTAATAGACAGAGTTTAATGGGGGCCTAATAAGCTCTCATCTGGGATCGGCAGGGCGAGGATTTGGTCTCAGAAAATAAGGGCTGAAATGTGCCCTGTCGAACGCCCCATCGACCACTGTAGGTTCGTCATGAGAATCTCCTTTCTCCTGGTCGGGAACAGTCTTGGTCTCTAACGGTGGTGTGGACATCTCTCGGCGGGGAGAGATACGACAGGCACTCCCACCTTCCCGAGCCAAAGGAATCA
The DNA here is from genome assembly GCA_030710605.1 of Cordylochernes scorpioides. Taxonomy (NCBI): domain Eukaryota; kingdom Metazoa; phylum Arthropoda; class Arachnida; order Pseudoscorpiones; family Chernetidae; genus Cordylochernes; species Cordylochernes scorpioides. The sequence continues at coordinate 37,493,551 of CP092883.1, forward strand.
TCCTTCTCCGAGGATAGCACTCGCGTTTAGCAGCTGTGGGCTTTCTATGACGCATGCCCCTGAATGCCTTCATCCTGTCAATATGCACAACTTGTTCATCGTGCAAATTGACTCCGCGCACTCTGAAATTTACTTCAGACACCTTAGCTACCACACGGAAAGGTCCATAGAATTTTGCGGAGAATTTAGAGGACCCCTTGCCCTTAGGAACAGCCAACAATACCAAATCCCCCGTCTCAAAGGTTCTCACAGTCTGCGTTTTATACTTCTTGACTCGTTCATCATAGTTTTCAGACAGGAATTTCCTAACAGTTTCCCTGGCATCTTGCATTTCCTTCAATCTCTCCGCCAAGGATGGCTTTCTGAATTCGCTCACATCTTTATCGCTAACTTCATGATTGACTGCGTCGTAACCAAAGAGCATGTAGTGGGGGCTCTCACCTAACGCTGAGTGCACGGCATTATTGTACGCAGCAACCGCCGCACCGAGGTTGTCTTCCCAATTCCTGCTATTGGCATAGTGACGCAGAATGGAACAAATGGTGCCATTAACTCTTTCAACGATCGAATTGCAGGTAGGACGATAAGAAGTTGTGGATAACTTTTTAATACTATATAATTTACATATCTCTCTGAAAAGGTCTGACTCGAATGCAGCTCCACGGTCAGATAAAATTTCTTTGCACGTTCCATATCTGTTCACTATCTTATTGACAAACTCGAGCCCAGCAGTCTCTGCGGTACAATCCCTGACGGGGATAACCTCAGCGTACCTGGTAAAAGCATCAATGAACACGAGCAGGTATCTATTCCTGTTCCTAGACAAGGTAAGAGGACCCACGAAGTCTACGCATAACCTTTCGAAAGGGTAGTTAGCGGGTTGAATGGGCATATTAGGAGCTTTCTTAAGCCTACCATTGTTCTCGGCACACACTGGGCATGTCTTCACGTACCTACGTACATCAGACATGGCCCCCTTCCAATAGTAATGGCTTAAGACCGCGTAAAGTGTTTTCTCTACTGAGAGGTGCCCTCCTATGGGACTGTCATGGCACCTTTCCAGAATGGTATCGCGGAGAACTGGAGGTATTACGATTTGCTTCACCATCCTTCCCTTACGAGTGGGTCTACTGTCTGGACTGACCTTGACGAGATATCGGGTGGACTTGCTTATAAAATACGTGCCATCACCCTCTTCTACCTCACTATCAGTGCTCAGAGCCCTCTTGTAGATGTTTTTCCATATAGGGCAGTTCAGCATGGACTTCTCATAGTTGGGAATGGTAGTCACCCCTCCATAGACATCGACCACAGCAACCTCAGTATTATAGGTGTCGCGGGACAGCCAGTCAGCCATCGCATTCTCCTTCCCTTTTACATGGAAAAATGTTAATTCCCTGTCCTGTAGCATCAAGGCCCATTTCATGAGCCTACGATTTTTATTCTCTAGTGACTTAAGATATTGCAATGGTTTGTGATCACAGTATATCTCCACCTGCTGACCATAGATGTAGTAGTCAAACTGTTCAATTGCCATAATAATAGCCAAGCACTCCTTTTCTATTGTGCTGTAGTTTAACTCGGCACCTCTGAACTTATGGCTGTAGAAACTAATAGGCTGCGGAGTGCCGTTCTTCAACTGTGATAACATACCGCCACATCCTATGTCGCTAGCATCAGTGAATATTAGGAACTTTTCCCTGTAGTCAGGATGAATTAGGATGGGTGCAGAGCTAAGACAAGTCTTTAGCTTGTCATACGCACGCTGCGCTGCCTCGTTCCACTCATACCTGGTGCCCTTCTTAGTCAACTCATATAAAGGGGCCGCTATTTCAGAGAAACCAGCAATGAATTTCCTATAGAAACCAACAGCTCCAAGAAAGCGTCTGACACCTGATACAGTTTTAGGAGGACTCATGTTTTTAATCTTTTCGATGTTGTTCTCCTTAGGATGAATGCCATCCTTGTCCACTCTGTGTCCCAAGAAGGTCACTTCTTCCTGAAAGAGCTGGCATTTGCTCGGCCTCACTTGAAGCCCATATTTTCTAAGCCTGTCCAACACCTCAGTTAAGTCAGCCAGATGCTGCTCCAACGACTCCGAGTATATCAGAACGTCGTCAATAAAACATTGGCAATTCTTGCCCAATAGGCCGCTTAGGATACGATGCATTTCTCTCTGAAATACATTCGAAGATATCTTACAGCCCTGAGGAAGTCTCGACATCTCAAATTTTCCGAAAGGGGTTTGGAAAGCGAAGCATTTCGTTACGTTACTATCCAGCTTCAGCTGATAATACCCACTGGCTAGATCCAAGGTACTAAAATATTTAGCACCTCCCACAGCTGCCATGGCGGTGTCTATCCGGATCATGGGATAATCTTGATTCCTTAATTTATCGTTGACCTGTCTAAGGTCCAGCACGAATCTCAAGGAACCGTCAGGCTTCTTGACAAGATGTACTGGACTGTTCCAATCAGATCTGGATCTTTTTATGATACCGCTCTCTAAGAACTTGTCTAAAAGTACCTTGTACGGCTCTAACAAACTATAGGGAATAGGATACTGCCGCCTAAAAGTAACGTCATTTATGTCAACGTCAATTTTTATTGGCGGAACCTTAGCTGCTTTTAACGCTGCGACATTTTCCACGAACATATCTGATCTTTGTTGCAGTATGTCGCGGACCAGCTGCTGATGTTTGCCATTAACTTGGCCAATATCTACCAGTTGCCAGTCTTCAGTCGCCGCAGACATTACATTGCATTCCTCCCACACAGGTGGCAGAGGAATGTTTAATCTCCTTATCTCCTTTATACCAAGAATACCGTCGTAGCGCTTATCTTCAAGTGGCATTAACCAGAAACTTATGTCTCCTAGTTCGATACCCTTATCTGTATTTACCCTACAGGTTTTTACCTTTGTCAATGTCTGGACGTGGCCTGTGACTGACACAATTTTAAGATTGTTAATAGCTTCGTCCCAGTCCTCATTCAGAACATTACACCTTTCTGAATCCATTATGCTAACTTGGCTTCCTGTATCGTATAACAGGTGCCAAGTATTGCCGTTTATTGATACTCTAACAATAGGCAGAGTTCCAACAGGATCCCGGTTAGAACGAACATTAACAATCTTAGCAATTGGTCGAATACCAGTGGCTGACTTCTGCCAACTCGAGCAAGCACTGGCCGTTTTGCCCGAGTTTAGTAGTTTAAAGCTCCTTTCTCCTTGCAAAACCTGGCAATATGCCCCATTTTCCCACAGCGGAAACATGTTAATTTATGCCTACCGCCATTTTTAGAAGAACCCGGCTTACTCTCGCTAAGCAGTTTAGTCAGCCTTTCTATTTCTTCCTTAAGGTCGTTAATGCACTTCTCTGACTCGTGCTTTGTCTTGCCTACTACAGCATTGAGCGTATCTAACCTTCCCTTCAGACTGCTAACCTCCTCTATGTCCGCCGCACATGCCCGTTGCTTAAAGTGGCAGCGGTTCTCTACACCATCCTCCATGGCCATAATTCTAACTGCCTCGTCAATACAGCTGACCCCACTACGGACAACAGGTTCCTTATACTTATCAAGAACATTGTCTACGAAAATATCGAACACTAAACTGCTGTCCAGATCGAAATCAATATCTCTCCTTGTGGCCATGAATCTTTCTCTAAACGCATTAGGAGTTTCTCCTACACGTTGCTTAAGATCCTCTAATTCTTTTAAACATTCCCTAAATCCGCGCGTTTTTTCAGGAAATAAAATGCCTAATTTCTCTATAATGCTTTCTACACTACTGTCATTTTTTATGCCCATCTCTTCTATGCTAGCCCGAACTCTAGGCGACAAAGCCTCGAACATAAGCAGTGCTTTAACTTCCTTATTCCATTTACCTATGCTAGCTTTCAGCTCTACTTCCCTGATGAAAGCTTTTAGCCCCACTCCATTGAACGTAGAAAGTTTGATAGAATAGTTACTATCCATAATAACAGTAAGAAAGACAAAAAAAAAAAAACACACAATAATTAATTATATAAAAGATAATAAAAACCTCAAGGCCAAAATTACGGGAATATAGGCCAAGAAACTATCCTGGCAAGCTCGCCAATGACAAAAGTTACTATTTACGGGTTAACACACAAAATTGCAATATACGGGGGCCTACCGTAAGAGTAACTTGAACACAATAAAACCGTACACGCAAAAGTATAACACACACAAAAAAAATAAATAATAATTCACAATTAGTTAAATAAAAATAAAAAGTACTTATCTTTTATTTCTGCTTATGTAGGGATCGGACCGGGGTCACTCAGGGAATGCGTAGAGAACACCAAGCACGAAAAAAAATACGAAGAGAGCACTATAAGTGTCTCTGCACAAGATTTTAAATCACAATGCCCCCACGCATTCCCTTCAACCCCCTTTATATACAAACATGGCCACATTCGTCCAATTAGAATGCTGGAGAGATCGGTTTACTTATCTGATAAAACAACGTTCTTCGCACTAAAGAAATAGGATAAGATAAGAGTGCGAATATTTGTCAATATAATTTGACAAAACCCTGAGAGGGTTCACCACTGATGAGCCAGGCCTTCCCATTGATTTTTTTTTCATTGCAGTGAGGGCAGTATAAAATTGTTTGATTAAAAAAATCATTCGCGTCTATAATAGTTTCGAACCTACAACTATAAAACAATATTTATAGGGGGGGGGGGGGGGGGGGAACAAGATTTATTATAAAATATTTAAAATTAACACCATATTTGAAATTTTTCAAATGTTCTATTTGAAAGCCTTTTTGTTTATTTACAGAGCGGCACCAGATTTTCCACGATAGCAGACACTTTCTGATCATGGTCATACTCAAAAGATCCCATTCTTCCTTAACACTTTCCAGAAACCTTCAATTGTCCTAGGGTGTCTCTTTCCAAGTGCTCTTTTAAGGCATCCAAAAATGCAAAAATCCATCGGGGCTAAATCAGGAGATTTTACAGTGGTTCTGTTTTTTGGAATAGTGTTGATTCCTGTTCTTTGCCTTAGATCTTCCAAATAAGCTTGGGTTGAAGATGAGGTATGACTTATGGCGTTATCATGGTGAAACCAGACTTTGTTGCTCTGTTTTCCATAGATAGAGGGAATATCGTTTAAAAATATAGATTCTCAAATGTTGTTTTGATAGTCCTCCGAGTTTATTTTGGCATTTCTTTCAACTTTACTTATTTTTAATTTTCCTTCATATGATATACCGCATGCCACCATAAATCCTTTGGGGTAACTTTCGGCACATTCCTTCAACCAAATTGGCCTAGATTTTTCCACCCTTTTTTGATAGTATATAGCTCTTTTTCTGTCGCAATCGGTTAAATATACCCATGCTTCGTCATATGAACAATAAATTCCCATCTATCAACAGCCAAGAAATTTTCATAAAAATATCTGCTGATAGTGTGTCGCTGACGAATATGGCTCTGAAACAATTTGTGAACCGCATGTTTTTTGTAGCTTTTAGGCCTAAATCTTCATTTATTATTTTATTTATTGTTGACACTGATGATCCTATTAATTTGGCTATATCTCTTTGTGGCATAGGATTTTCTTTTGTAATATATTTTTTCACTTTTTTGACAGTTGCAGGAGTTCTCACAGATATAGGGTGATAATCTTTTGTCCATTTCTCCGTAAGTGCTTTAAATAAAAACTTGATATTTTTGTCGTGAATAATATTATAAATACCCTTTTCAGAAAAGTTGATATCATCTTGTTTGCATATTTTAATTATGTCCAAATAGGTAAGATTAGCTCTGGAAAGTCCTAAAATATAATCTCTTATGAAATTATTGTATTTGAAGGGCATTTTTTTAAATAACAAAAGAAATGAATTGCGTGTTAGAATTACTTTAGGCCTTTTCGAATTCCACGTTGTTGATTTTTTAAAATAAAGTAATAGTTCCTTTTTTTTACACCGGGCGCTCGTTTCCTATAAGTGTGAACACCCTCTGTATATACAATAATAGGTTCTTTTGAGTGTTGGGGTAGGTATTCAGTTTATTCGCTCACTGATTCGTTCCCTAATATCATGTGATTTCAATCAGCAACTATACGTTGAATTCATCAGCCGATCAGGGTTAAGTGTTTACAAGAAACATTAATACCCATGCGAGGTGTTACTGTACACGATGTTTAAAATTAACGTAGCGAAAAGAGTTTTCGGATTACGACAAAAATAGTCGGATGTGAAGCCTAGATATAAAAACGATTATATAAATTGTACAAGACCGCAGTCACCGTTCGGAGGAGATTAATAGAATCGCTGAATGTCGTGGTCCATTTGGATGAGGAAAGCGAATACTAAAATGCGGCTGATTCCATACTCGACTCAGTGATACGCTAACCTATGTGCACGGTAGATTCTGTGACCACTGGACATGCGTCGAACCTGGAGGCTGTTGGGCTCTGCGTTACCTGGAGTATAGGAGCTCCATATATGCTTCCTTCCTGTGGTGAATCTGTATACGACCGGTGGTCTTAATAAAGCTGTATGTGTGTGTGTTTGTGTGTGTGAAAAACGATTACAGTTACAAAATATTTAAATGATTTAATCCAAAGAATTGATATTTCATAATGGTTTACTTGGGAATTTCTTGTCAAATTGTTTCCAACTATCAGAATGTTTCGATAGCATTCCAGTATTGTTTTAATCACGTTTCCATTAATTGGAGAATAGGTCAGGCGACTTGAATAGCAAAGAAAGTTCTTAAAGACCTATCTATCATTAGCACGAGAAGTGTGCGGTTTGGCGTTATTTAGTTGGTAGATTAATCCGGGGTGGCCTACAAGGAACGGTAGTATGTACCGTTGTTACAGAAATAGGTGCCATAGACGTTTGGCTATCAGAAGAAATTGAAGCCGAAACCCTACCGCCCTGTTATGGGCTTGTGATGGAAGAGAAGAATCTCTACGTTTCCTTGGACATCTCTAGACATAACGAATGAAGACATTAAGACGCGAATATTTCTTATCACAAATAAATCAAAATTCTACTGTCCTTACTGCGATGAAAAATTATTGGAAAGATTTGGTTCATCCGTTGTGAACCCTTCCAGCCGTTTCGCCAATTTAATTTACCAGACCTTTAGAGCTCTAATAATGTATTGGATCATTCTGCTTTTATATGCTACACTGAAGGGTGGCATCTTTGAAATGGTATTTAAAAAATGGACATAAGCTTTTAAGACAGTAGCATTACATTTAAATATTGTATTAATCTCCAGACATGTCTGTAACCCAGTGCCCAATTGGAAATGGAGTTCGTTACTGGTGTTTATACAAATACCGTAAGCGCAGTTCAAAGTTGCTTCAGCCTAGACCAGTGTAATCGGAATTGACGGTATATGGATGTGAAGAGGAAATACGTAAAGGAAGACAGTTTGTAGATTCCACTCCTCCAGTCATTTGAGCTGTTGGATACTTGCGAGCTGGATACTATGTCGGATAACTGATATGGACGAATCCGGTGATGTGATAGTTGGTTTGACATGCCGTTCTATTGTAGCTTTCGGTCAACTTCAGCCAGCCTGACACTGAATTCTGCCGTTGATCGTTCATTCTTCTTGCCAGCATAGTTTAATCGACGCATTATTCGATGGTATGACTTCGTTCAAATTGACAGATATTCAAAAATAAATAAATTAATGACTGAGGCATTTTATCACCTACGAAAGGTTTTTCAATTAAAATTCAAAAGAAAATTTCACTATCAAATGGAAAATTACTACTTACACAGACTTAGATAAGAATCTATTGTGTGTATTTGCTTATCAAATTTTGTTACAGTCGCATAACTCTTCGTTTTTACGTCTAAATTTTCAACTTAAAAAGTGTATCTACATATAAATTCATTTTTCAATGTGGGGGTCGGTGGAAAGATGGTCTAAATCGTTGGTTTTCGACCGCTACGACCCGGGTTCGTTTCCCGCATTTGATACTTTTTTTCTGATTAAAAAAAATCTCCAATGGCCCCCGATTCTTGCAAAAGTCCAACCCCACCAGCGAGTGCAACTAACCAAACGGGGTTCTGGCACATTTGTAAGTGCAAAGTCGAACTGCTTTTCACATGTGTAGATATGTGGCACACTTACAGTAAAAACAGTCGCCTACTTCTACCCACCATGATTATCATGGCCTGTACCACGTGTACTAGGGATAAGCAAACAAAAAATTACAATATAAACAATTAAGAAATATTCAGGATTCAAATAATTACTCAATTTATTTATTATGATTTAAAGCTGAATTACTTATCTCTGGAAGGAGATTTTAGAGTTCTTTTTCTTTAGCCGAATTAGATGAAAGGTCTTTGTTTTTTAACTTTTAATTTAGGATACTGCTCAAATTGTAAAAAAAGTTTGATATGTAAATGGAGGTTTAGATTTTGACGTTAAGGTGGTTGACTGTTTTCATCACTTTCTCTGCTCCAACTATATTAAATACAGAGAGATTCATTGTGTGTTTCTACTTGTGATCGTAGATATCAAAACAACGTGAGAGAGGCTATTGAAAATAAATTGTGCTTAATGGGAAATAATTTTTCTATCGAGAGAGAGAGAGAACACTTCATCCAATTCTATGACAGATGGCGCAAGCCATTAGCAACTTTTAGTTACACGATCAGGAGATGACTTTTTCTTAATATTTCCACCTAATCCCAGTACAATTTCACTTTTATACTTTTTTTTTCAAAACAAGAATTGTCTTGTATATACTAAACAGGGGGGAACCATAGAGCGGGTATGCTAGTGAGGAGTTAGGGACGTATGCTTCTGGGACATCACTGGTAGTCTCAGGCTACGTAATCTCGTCTGGTGAACCAGGTCGTCTCAATATCCTTGTAGTCGGGACGGTGAGAACATGTTTGAAAACTGTGGAAAAATGTTTGGATTATTGTATACAGACTAGCCGAGTGACCCGGGCAACGCCCCGGGTTTACTCGAAGGGCCCGCAGGTGAGAAACTATAGGCATTGGTTCCTATGCCTAAAAAATTATTTAAAATGAAAAAAGAAGAAAAATACTAACAAATCAGAAAATAAAAGTGCAAACAACACATCTACACTACTTCAAGAACATGAGAGCACATGCACTGTGTCACCATACGTGTACCATTCGTAAAGACCCTGCTTAGGATTAAAATATCTCCGAAGCATAACAATACAACCAACTCATGTTTGGTAAGCAATTTCAGGAAAGAAACTATAGGCATTAGTTGAAGAGTTTAAATAAATATATTTAGAGTGAAAAAATGACACAAATCAGCAAATAAAATTGCAAAAAAATGCTACTATATCGCAGATAAGACAACATATAAAAGGAATGAAATTATTTAAAGGACCTCATTAAAACTACATTTCTAGTTTTATATCTACAATATAACCTCGATAATTCGACCATGTTTTGTTGTCCTGACCTACAGCCTATCATATAACAAACTGTAATTCAACACTATCGATAATTCGACCATTTTAAATTTCAACAATTGTTTGTTGCTCAAAGATAACTTCACTGCTAAAAAGGTATTACAGAGAAAACGGCTGACATTGTAAATGTACAAAATGTATGTATAGAGCAGGGGAATAATAAATAAAGACCAAAATCAAATTAATTGATAATAAATAGATTATTGCCAAAAAAAAAATACAAAAAGTATTTTTTTCTCCTTTCTTATCTTCACACAATCATATTAGAGTGTCAAGCTTGTAAAGCTTGAAATTAACAACCATCATGATTGGGTGAAGTAGAATGCGTCTGCCTTTGTCATCAAGACTGGGAGCACTACTCAGTGGCAGGCCACTGACTTAGCTCCAAAAGAATGTATCCCTGGATTAGGAGCCCTTACAAGGTACTATCAGCCGGGCCAGCTGAGCTCAGGTTTTTTTAGTGAGTTTGTTACTGCTCCCCTCCTCCTTTTTCATCCTGGCTTGGGACCGGCAAAGGCGGAGTTTTTTTTTCTTTCAGGTGAGAAACTTTAGGCATTGGTGAAAAGTGTAAATATATATTCTGGAAATGAAAAAAAAGGATAAAATAAATAAGAATATAAATTTACAAACTATATTTCAGAGGAGACGATTTATAATAGGAATTCATTTAAATGACCTCATTAAAAACTACATTTTATATATACTAGGGTTCAACTTTACATGTATGCTATCCAAAGTTCGCACACTTGAAAAAGTCACATAAAGTCGTCTGTGCGTAAACACAGGCTCTTGTAGCAAAGGTTTGGCCTTGAGCCCTCTTTATAGTCATATATTTCAGACATTATACAGTGTGTTCAACTTTGGGTACTGTCAGTATATGTGCTTCAAGGACATGAGAGCACATGCGCTAGAACACCATACCTGTTCCATCGCAAAGATCCTATAGGCATTGGTGAAAGTGTAAATAAATATTTTGGAAATGAAAAAAAATTGCAGATATGACAACATATTAAAGGAATAAATTCATTTAAAAGACCTCATTAAAAACAACAATTCTATATTTTTATATATACAATATAATCTAATTAATTCAACACACGATAATTCGACCATTTTTGGAAGTCTCGACCTACGGCCTATCATATGACAAACTAATTCGACACTTTCGATAATTCAACTATTTTGGAAAATCAAATTTCAACAGTTGATATTTGTCTAAAACCCCTATTATTAACAACATATTAGACTGCAGAGTGCAAAAATGTAGAAAAGTGTATGTATATAATTGTATGCATATATTTGTATGTAAATAATTGTATGCAAATAATTGTATGTATAGATCAATGAGTAAAATAATTTTTTTTTTTGCTTATCCCTAGTACACGTGGTACAGGCCTTGATAATCATGGTGGGTAGAGTAGGCGACTGCTTTAACTGTAAGTACACCACATGTCTAAACATGTGAAAAGCAGTTCGACTTAGCATTTACAAATGTGCCAGAGCCCCGTTTGATTACTTGCGCTTGCTGGTGGGGTTGGACTTTTGCAAGAATCGGAAGCCATTGGAGCATTTTTTTTTAATTTTTCAGAAAAAAGTGCCCAATGCGGGAATCGAACCCGGGTCGTAGCGGTCGAAAACCAACGGCTTAGACCATCCTTCCACCAACTCCCAGTAAAATAAGTAAGTAAAAAGAAGACCAAAAATAAGTGATAATAATTTATTGAATAACAAACAAAATAAAAAATCTTTCAGGTGAAAAATTATAGGCATAGGTAAAAAGGTAAACAAGAGAAATAGCAATTGGGGTTTTGTGTCTGCGGCGAGTCATATTAGCACGCCTAGCTGTTAGGGGAGTGAGTCTTCCACGGCCTTTTCGAGGCATGACAGAAGACGCTGAAAAAAAAAGGTAAAATAAGAACCAAGCAGAGGAAAACTATAAAACTGAAAGCCAGGACAGGCATAAAAAGAAAATTCCAAGCATGTAAGGAAACAATTTAAGAAAAAAAAAAAAAAGGATTCCAAAAAAATACAGCAAAAAAGAAATCAGACCCAAAATCAACAATTGAGTACACAAATACAGCATCAGCCTATTTATGAGAAGAAAAAAAACAACAGACACAAAAATGGAGCTAAATTTAAATGAAAAACTATAACAGATCAAGTAATCAAATCAGGCATTAAGAAAGATACTGTAAAAAAAGAAAATCAGACACAAAAATCAGACAAAAGAATAAATGAGATTTTATTCTTTAGTTCATTTATTAAATAAGACACAAAAATGGAGCTAAATTCAAATGAAAAACTATAACAAATTAATAAAAAAAAATAAGACCTAATCCAAATGTCACCATCATCAGACAAAAGAAAAAATGAGATTTTATTCTTTAGTTCATTTATTCTTTTGTCTGATGCTGTTGCTGAAACGTCACACACTATTAAATTATTTGGATTAGGTATTATTAATGAGAAAAAAAAGATGCCAAAGAGAGATGAAAGATGCCAAAAAAATTAACCAGATACAAAAATTGTGCTAAATTCAAATGAAAAACTATAACAAACACTTATAAAAGATAATTATTATAGAATAAAAGTAATAATTCAATCTACAATTCGAAAAATTTATATATTTAAATGAAAAACTATAACAAAGTACTTACAAATGAATCAGAATTAATCAAATGAATCAGAAATATATATTATTTCAAAACACATTTTTACGCATTTCAATAACAAAGGAATTGATGATGATGAATGCAAAAAATCTACGATTGTAAACTAGATTAAATTAAAAAATAAAAATAACTGTTAACATCAGGAAAATAAAAACAGGCCTATCATACGAAGAAAAAAATAACGAAAATTTTGGTATATAGATTGTTACGTGTAGTTCAGAATCTTCGGAGGAGATAGCTCAGGACTTTACAATGGAAAACTCTGTTACGGTATTATCTATATAGATAACACGTAAATGGTTTTCTATTTAAACAACAAAAAAAAAAACTAAACTTTCATTTAAATTAGCTTACATTAGGTACGCTTATTGAATACAGAATTTTGTCAACAATTATCACTATTCTTTTAATTGTGTAGCGAAAATTTGCTAATTCTTGCGCCATCTGTCGGAATAAATATTGCCACGTGGAAAATTAGGGAAGACCAACTTCGGGATGAGACAACAATTTATTTCAAGCAAGGACAAACTATGAATGGTAAACAAAAGATAAGCCACGAGGTAAATTTACAGAGTAGCAAAATATAAACATTAAAATGACCACTCTGTTAATAGATATAATAAAATTAATAATACTTTGTTACATAGCTTCTTCCCTATGGGAGCTGTGACCCACATCTAGCAATTATTGTAGATACTGACATGGATCTGACGTGCTTCTGCCAAGGATTCCATCGAAGTCTTGGAACTTTGTCCATAGTACCTTTGCGTCCTTTTTCCTGCGGCGTGAAAAGCGGATTTGTCGTCGTATCGTCTATAGGGACATCGTCATCTTGGAGGGAAGTCTTGGCTTTAGCACGTTGTGGAATCCTGGAGTCAGTTCTGAAAATGTAGATCACAGCACCCATGGCTTCAAGGTCTTCTCGGCGGTCTTCAGTTTGTCTTCCCTAACTTACCCAGCATCTCCACCAAAATGCCACGTGGAAAATTAGGGAAGACCAACTTCGGGATGAGACAACAATTTATTTCAGGCAAGGACAAACTATGAATGGTAAACAAAAGATAAGTCACGAGGTAAATTTACAGAGTAGCAAAATATAAACATAAAAATGACCACTCTGTTAATAAAAATAATAAAATTAATAATACTTTATTACAATATCAACTACAAGGGTCACTCCAAAAGGTTTTGAAATCTCTCTCTCTCTCTCTCAATACTAAATAATTAAAACATTAAAAAATAAATTAAACCGTTAAAATTTACATACATATTTTAGCACCTATGCAAGATTTCATCCGTGAAAACCAATTATCGAAGCCCTTACACCAGTCTTCTTTGGGGATGGAATTTTTAATAGTTGATTTTAAATATTATATCGGAATAAATATCGTCGATTGGTTGACATTTATTCAGACATATTGCCCAAGCCTTTAGCAACTTTTAGCTTCACTATAAGGAGATGAATTTTTCTTTTAATGTATCTACGCACCTGATCCTAGTACAATTTCACGTTTATACTATTTTTCACAAATTTTCTCTATGCTAATTAAATGCATAAAATATAGAAAGAATATCAACTTTCAAATCAATAGCTTGTCATCTCTTATTAACTTAAGTTTAAGACCATTCATATACCCAGAGACGCTATATATTTAAAAAGAATCTAATGGGTAAAATACTTGTATTTCTATTGAACATATCGCTTTTTGCTCTGTGTACATTTCATTCCCATGTCAATAGAAACAAAAAATATATATTTATCAATTGAATTCTCTCTTCAAGTTTCAAAACCATTCGTTAATTAAAGAACGAGAGAGACAATTTGATAAATGAAAAAACAAGAAACATTCAGATATTTCCTACCCCTTCAATTAATACCTTTAAATTTATGTTTTCCTCCCCTTCTTTATGGCCAATTAATTAGCTTGCTTCCCTTCCTCACCAAACTCCAATTATTTGGACTTCTCTCTGTGCAACCACCCCCTCCATTATATTGATCCCTCTCACTGACTCCACAGTCGTCCACAGAGTATGCCAGCGTCTTAACTATTTAATGTGAGCTCTAATTCTCTAACTAATGGGGATAGACATTGCTAACATCTTGGTAGAAGAAGTGTAGACAATAATAAAGTCGTAGTTGAAGTAAATGAGCTCTATTTCTCTAACTACATGGTATTTATTGATAACATCCTGGTAGAAGAAGTGTAGACAACAATAAAGTCGTAGTTGAAGTAAATGAGCTCTATTTCTTTAACTACATGGTATATATTGTGTTGCATCATGATTAATGCACGTATTTTTTAAATTATTTATAATATTATTTTTAATATATTTAAAATTTAAATTACATATCTATTTATTTTTATTTAAAACAGATTATTTAGATTATCATCATTCCTTTTTATAGTTTCATTCCTTTTGTAATATTTTATTGTACATATATCTTTATTGCTTATTGGGGCGATAGAGGACCTAGAAAAAAGACTGCGGATCGCGACCTACGAGGAAGACACGAATAAATAAACGCAATAACTTTAAAAGGTAATTTATTTTTATTTAATTTTATTTATTTACTTTTATTTATTTGCCTTGACTATGGAAACCCGCTCGGGAAACGTGTATAAAACAAAGAAGGAAGAAACCAAGGTCGACGACCCTGCAAAGCTGCAACATAGTACAACAATATTGCTAACACCCTGGTAGAAGAATTGTAGAGTCCTATTTGATGTAGATGAGCTCTATTTCTCTAACATCCCGGGGATACATTGATAATCTCTTGGTATAAGAAGTGCGGACAATAATAAAGTTCTAGTTGAAGTAGATGTGAACTCTATTTCTCTAACTACAGGGGAGACATTGCTAACATCTTGTTAGAAGAATTGTAGAGTCATATTTGAAGTTGATGAACTTTATTGCTCCAACTACAGGGTATACATTGCTATTATTCTGGTAATGGAAGTGTAGACAATAATAGAGTCCTATTTGAAGTTGATGAGCTCTATTTCTCGAACTGAGGGGAATACACTGCTAAAGTCCTGGTAGAAGAAGTGTTGACAATAATAGAGTCCTAGTTGAAGTAAATGAGCTCTATTTCTCTAACTACATGGTATACATTGCCATCTAGAATCCTTGTAGAAGAGAGAAGTGTAGACAATGATAGAGTCCTATTTAAAAAGATAGAGTAGATATAAGACCGTCTCTCTTTCTTTAAGTATTGATAATACAATACTGGGAATCCCCTTTGTATTAGAGGTATAGCTGAAGTAGATAAATAATTAGGCTTTATTTATATAAATAACTGGAGAAAATTTAATTCTGGCGTATTTTTAGGAGAAGTAATATTAGAATTCTAGTTGAGAAATAGGTGGAAGTTTTTTTTACTATACATGCCAAAAAGAAAATAAGCATAGACCTGCGTTTTATTTAGCACAGAGTACGATTAAGACAATATCTACAAAAGGGACAATGTTGGGTTGTAGAAGCAGGGTCTTGGTTAGCAGCCCCGTAAAAAAAAAAGATATTTCCGTTGTAGAAGCAGGGTCGAGTTGTATTTGTCGAGAGAGAAGAGAGAGAGAGGCTTAATTTTATAAATATTTACAGGGAAAACAATATTAGGGTATAAGACTTTGTGGAAATAGATGTGTTCTATTTGAAAAAAAAAAATATATATATATATATTGTTGCATCATGGCTAATGAACCTATTTTATTTTGATTTGTAATATTATTTTTCATATATTTTAAATTCAAAATTATATTTTATATTTATAATTATTTTATTAAACAGAATATATGTATTATAAACAGAATATATGTATTATAGTTTAATAACGGACTACTCGATGAGGGAAGAGTATCTTTTAAAGATATTTAAATCATGATTCAATATATGTATTATAGAATCATCATTTGTAATTAGGTAAACTGTGTGACTTCACTGCTCTCTTTGATGTGTAAAATAAATAAATTATTCTGGAGGCTACTTAAAGTAGAGTTATCTCATTATTCGCTTATATAAATTTGTAGGATGGTTGAAACACGCTCTGGTAAGATGCAAGACCCAGCACAGGAGAGGATCAAGGTTGAAGAATCTGCCAAGCCGCAACCTGGTGCAACAATTGGTAGAGATGCTAGTTCCGACCCAGTTGTCCTGAATCCCAACATCGACATCCCCAAGTATGATGGAACAGAAGACCCTCGCCCATGGATTGAATCTCTTGAAGAAATTGGCTTCCTGTACCATTGGGCAGACTACATTATCTCCCGTTATGCTGCCATGAATATGATTGGTAGCGCCAAAACCTGGCTGAACCTACACAATATAAGTTTCACCAGCTGGGAAAATTTCAAGAGCCGCCTAATTGAGGATTTTGCCTCAGACGCCAACAAAGAATAAATGAGGATGAGATTAAACAGGATGCAACAGTGGAATGAACCTGCAATCAGGTTCGCAGAAGATATCCTTGTACTGTGCAACAAGGTCGACCCCCAAATGGAAGTAGAGACTAAAATAAACAGGGTTATTGGTGGGTTAAAGAAAGAATACTCTTTTGCCCTTCACCTAAACCCTCCTAAAAATACCAATGAACTTCTTGAAATTTGTAAAAAGCTGGATTTGTTCGAAAAGAATTACCAAGAACGTGTGGAAAAATCAAAAGCTCTTTATAATGGACCACGCTCTCCTCGTCCCCATCATCAAGAGCAATGGAAGAACGCTCCGTCGTTCAGAAGACCATACCAGGACACCTCCAAGCCCCAGGCCCCCGCTCCGAGGTACTACCAGAACACCTCCAAGCCCCAGGCCCCCACTCCGAGGTACTACCAGAACAAGCCTCTGCCCCAGGTATCTGCCCCTAGACGATCTTACACTCCCAATCCTGAGCCAAAACCGGTTTACCCAAGTAAAACATACAATAAGAGTCCAGATTCAAACAGGAATAGGACAGAAGACGGGAGACCAATATGTTTCAAGTGTAACAAGCCAGGACACGTGCGCGGTATTACAGAGTCAGGTTTGTAAGAATTGTGGAAGAGGACCCCATAGTTACACAAGACAAGGTCGAAGAAGAAATCCGAATGGATAATGGAACTGAGAAGTCGAGACCTCTGCTCTACGCTGACGTAAGTAATAGCACGTACTCGAGTATCCCTACAAGGAATAGATATGCCGCATTGGAAGATTTAAACTAAACATCGCGCCTGAGTCCGTCAATCAAAGCAAGTCGACCATAAATGGAATTAAAAAGTTGGACCCCAAATATAAAATGAACATTAACGTGGATAGAATCGGTATCTGCGAAGCTTTGATTGATACAGGCGCCGATCTTTCAGTGGTCGACCATAGTACAGCTCTTAACACAGGTCTTGAAATAATAAATCCTGATAAAATGTGCTCCGGACCCGATGGCAAAAAATTAGATATCGTAGGAAATATTATTTTAAATATAAAATTTGATGACAAAACAATTACACATCAATTTGTGATAATGAGAACACATTTGCGTATATTTATACTTGGACGAGATTTTCTTAAGAAAATGAACGCAAAAATTGATTGTCAGCGTGAAATAATCAAATATGACTTGACAGAAAATCGTGACGTAATCAAATATCAACAGAAGAAAATAAAAAGTGCAAAGGATGCCATTATACCAGAACTTTCTATTAAATTGATTAATGCATTTGTAGAAGCAGAGGATGGCGAATACATCATCGAGGAGAACCATAAAATGTTTCAAACAAATGGACTTCGACTAGCGAGAAGCTTAATAAATGTTGTGAATAAGGAAACATATATCTGGATAATAACCACCATTAAAACCATTAAAATAATTAAAAATATTAAAAAACCAAACATTGTGCTTTGGAAGCCAGCCAGCCGAAGTGAATCTTATAGAAGAAAGTGAACAAAAAGAGCATGAAGAACCCCAATTTCAGATAAACGAAAATTTATCATATAAGGAAAAGGAGCAATTGAAACAAGTTTTGAAAAAGTACGCGGATTTGTTTTCGTCGGGAATAGGAAGATCCAACTTAGCGAAACATCGGATTGATACAGAAGGCGCGAAACCGATCAAACACAAGCCGTATAGGGTGAGCGCGAAAGAGCGAGAAATCATAAAAGAGCAAATTGATGAAATGCTCAGAGGCGGCATAATTAGACCATCCTTGAGTCCATAGTCCTTCCCTGTAATCTTGGTCAAGAAGCGAGATGGTAAGTACAGATTTTGCGTTGACTACAGAAAATTGAATGATGTAACAGTGAAGGATGTTTACCCAATTTCCAGAATTGATGAAGTATTGGATACACTTCAAGGATCCAAATACTTTTCAGCAATTGACCTTAAATCAGGATATTGGCAAGTTGAGGAGAAAGATAAAGAAAAGACAGCCTTCACTACAGCACATGGCCTATATGAGTTCAACGTAATGCCCTTTGGTCTATGCAATGCCCCTGGTACATTTGAGAGAAACATGGAAAATATGCTTGGTAATCTTAGATGGCAAATTTGCTTATGTTATCTAGATGACGTAATCATTTATAGCTCGGATTTTTCAATACATCTCAAAAGAATATAAGCTGTTTTAAGATGTTTTCGCGATGCTAATTTAAAATTGAACAACAAAAAATGCCAATTTGCTTTCGAAGAACTGGCGATTCTTGGCCATATAACTAATCAACATGGTATAAAAATTGCCGATCCATTAACCAGTCTTATAAAAAAGAATGTATCTTTTACCTGGACAGAAAATCAAGAAAGAGCATTTCAAACCCTTGAAGTAGCATTGATAAATCCCCCAATCTTAGGGCACTTTGATCCGAATGCAATTACTTACATTCATACTGACGCATCTAACATCGGCCTGGGTGCAACATTAGTCCAAAAGTTCGGCGATAAAGAAAAGGTGATCTCATATTTAAGTCGAACACTGAGCAAACCTGAGCAAAATTATTCGACTACCGAAAAATAATGTCTAACTGTTGTGTGGTCAATGTCTAAATTACGACCCTACCTATATGGAAGGCACTTCAAAATCGTAACTGATCACAACGCACTATGCTGGCTTAAGAATCTGAAAGATCCGACCGGCCGATTAGCACGATGGGCACTGAAGATTCAGGAATATAATTTCGGATTATACACAAATCGGGTAAAAAACATCTGGACGCTGATGGTCTATCTAGAGGACCCTTACCGGAAAACGAATGGGACGAAGATTATGAAAGATTATTTCTGAATCAAATAATAGACGAAAAGGATGATTTTATTGAGAATATTAAGGAGAACCTTAGTGCAAACAAGCGTTCAATTACACAGAACTTCAAAGAAGAAAATGGGTGTCTCTACAAGAAAAATCCAAATCCTGAAGGTAGGGCATGGTTGCTGGTAGTGCCAAAGAAGAGAAGGAAGGAAATCATGAGTGAATACCACAACCATATGCTGAATGGCCATCTGGGCGTCGCCAGAACCACTTACCGATTGAAGAATAAATACTATTGGCCTTCCATGTTGAAAGATGTTTCAGAATTTCTAAAGACGTGCCACCTTTGCCAAAGTCGGAAAGGTTCAAATCACTTGCCTTTTGGACTTTTACAACCTATTCCCCCAGCTAACTACCCTTTTGAAAGAATCGGAATTGACTTTGTTGGCCCCTTGCCATCAACGAAAAGAAGAAGGAAGTGGATAATTGTGTTGACTGATTATTATATCAAGTATGCTGAAACAAAGGCAGTATCAGAAGCAACCGTGAAAGAAGTCTCTACATTTTTAATCGAACATATTATTTTACGTCACGGAGCCCCAAGATTTCTTATTAGCGATAGAGGTTCACAATTCACTAGCAATTTGATGAAGGAGGTAATGAAAATGTGCAAAGTTAAACACTGCTTCACAACGAGCTACCACCCCCAGACTAACGGACTAACGGAACGGCTAAATAGAAATTTAGTCAATATGATCAGCATGTATGTGAACACAGACAAGAAGAACTGGGACGAAATCCTTCCTTTTATCACCCACGCGTATAATACCACGATTCAAGAAACCACAGGCTACTCTCCATTTTTTCTGTTGTTTGGAAGGGAACCCATGTCCCTCTTAGACGACGAGAATATCCCAACGGACAGTAACATGGACGATTACGACGAATATATAGAAAACTACTTAGATAAAATAGCAAGGACGAGACAGGTAGTCATTAACAACACAGAGAAGACTCAGGAAGGAATGAAAAGAAACTATGACAAAAAACACAATGAGAAAATCTATGAACCAGGACATTTAGTGGCAGTTTGGACACCAGTCAGGAAAATCGGAAAATGTGAAAAACTATTGAGAAAATATTTTGGCCCATATCGAATATTAAAGAAGCTGTCTAACGTAAATTACTTAATTGAGCCGAAAGATAATCCTGGCCAAGACCCATTGATTGTCCATGTCTCGAGACTCAAACCCTATTTTGAGAGAATTGATGAGGTAACTCACGAGGACGTGACGACCTCTGGAGAGGGGGAAGTGTTGCATCATGGCTAATGAACCTATTTTATTTTAATTTGTAATATTATTTTTCATATATTTCAAATTCAAAATTATATTTTATATTTAATTATTTTATTAAACAGAATATATGTATTATAAACAGAATATATGTATTATAGAATCATAATTTGTATTTAGGTAAACTGTGTGACTTCACTGCTCTCTTTGATGTGAAAAATAAATAAATTATTCTGGAGGCTACTTAAAGTAGAGTTATCTCATTATTCCCTTATACAAAATTGTAGGATGGTTGAAACACGCTCTGGTAAGATGCAAGACCCAGCACAGGAGAGAATCAAGGCTGAAGAGTCTGCCAAGCCGCAACCTAGTGCAACAATATATATATATATAATAATTGTTTCATCGCCCTGGGGTGTTGGCTTCATGTCAGTATTCGATTGGTTCCATATCAATATTATAAGTCGGACCAGAACGAGTGTAATCATAAAACAAATTTATTTTTTTAAGGAAAGCATTTCCAATTATTTTCAATCTTAAAAAAAAAACTGAGAGATATATAAACAAAATATACGTGCAAATGAAACGCTGACGCCACGTGACTAATGATGATAAACCGAATAAGCCACCACAGATTATTCTCTGACAATATATATATTTATAATAAATGGTGGCAAGAATTGTGTTTTAATACAAAGTAGATATATCTGTTTTTTCGACGCTCTCCCGCCATGGATTCGTGCAAGAAGAAGAAGAAAGCCAACAAGTACTCTCAACCCTCGGTTGACATCGCGGCTTTTGTTGAAGAAGACAACATGGTCATCTCCCGCCACTACCAAATCCTGCAATCCCTCGGCCAGCCCTCCCTCGCAGCTCTTCCCTGGACCTTGCCCGCTTCATTGAGCAGCGGACGGAAATAATCAAGTGCCTAGTTAGGGATGTGAAGAACCTCGCGGGCACCGTGAATGACTTCATGGAGCTGGATGAAATCATGGATTCCCAAATGCCCAAGAAAACCTGCTAAACCACTCAAACTGGCCCTGCTCCCACCTGCAAGGATTTTAGCGCTCAGACCGAGCCCATCAAGCCTACCACCCCCGCTCCAGCTGCTGTCCCTGTGGCAGTAGCTGCTCCAAAGAAGCCAGATCCTGCTCTAACCAAGAGGAAGCAGCCAGAGGCGTCAAACCCGCCGGCTAAGAGGACCAAACCACTGGTTCCAGCCAAGCCTGCATCTTTCCGAACCCCCAAGCCTTCCTTTGCCAAAGGCACCCTCAATGGAGAGAAATCTGCGGCTCACATCGTGGTTATTGCAGATAACCCGCAGGCTGACCCACGGGGCATTCTCAAAGCTGTCCGTGCTGCCCACACTCTGCCCCAAGGCGTCTGGGCGTCTCTGCGCACCAGGGAAAAACTGGTTCTGCACTCCAACACTCCAGAGGCCATTCCTGCCGTCAGCTCTGCCCTGGGCAAAAAGCTCCAAGGCCTGAAAGTCCGGGAACTGAGGCAATTCCTCCCAAGAATCTGCCTTTTCAACATGGAGGCGGAAACCGCGGATGAGGACATTGTCAAGGCCTTCCTCTACACCGATGCCCTCAGCCAGCTTACTGGAGTCAAGTCTGTCCGAGTGGCACACAGATCTCCGACCAGAAATGGCACCTGCACGGCCTTCATTGAGCTGGACTTGACTTCCTACAAGGCCATTGGAAGACGCGGCAGGATCATTGTGGACCAAGTGATCCTGAACTACATGGAGTCTGTACGCGTCTGCTACCGCTGCTGTGGCTACGGCCACAACGCTGATAGGTGCACCAAGGCTACGGTCTCCTGCTTCCACTGCGCTTCTGGTGACCACCAAGGCCGAAGCTGTCCAATTCTCGCCAAGCTGCGCACGGCCAAAAATGTGCCAACTGCTCAGCCAAGGGCCTCTCTGCCGACCACTAGGCAAGATCAATGTTTTGCCCAACTGCCAGAGCTAGAGCTGCAAAGTTCTAGTCCTCCCGCCTTCTTCCTGTCTCCTGACCTCCGCGGACCCAATCCGGCCTAACCTACCTCTTCCCTAACGGAGATCCTGTTCCTAGCCTCTCCAGCCTGGTCATAGTGGTTTTATATATTCCGCTTTACGCGGCCATTGAGGCTCAAAACTAATTTTATTTTTATTAGCAGCCCCGTAAATAAAGATATTTCCAGAATTGTGTTGTAGTTGAAATACAAAAAGTTTCATTTCTCTAAATACCTACAGGAGAGATATATAATTCTGAGATCCTTGTAGAGGAAGAGAAGCGGCATTATTCTATATTTAGTGGTTGTAGAGAATTTCCTAAATCTACCGGGTAGACAGCTTTTTTATGTAGAACAATCAAGGAGACAAGCATCGAGCTCTATTTGAAAGTAGATCCTGGAGGCTTTTGGGCTCTGCGCTGCCTGGAATATAGGAGCTCCATCTATGCCTTCTTCCTGTGGTGAAACTGTATAAGACCGGTGGTCTTAATACAGCTGAATCTGTGTGTATGTGAAGGTAGATATTTTATTTTGCGATTATTTGAAGAAAAGAGATAATACAGGTTTAGTAGATATTTCCGGGTATCTTACCAAAGTTTATTCTTTCTAAATAAATTTATTAAAATTAGACTTCTGAATCACATGTCAACTAATTTCAACAGTCCCTGTGGAACATTTTGTTCCTGGGTGTGAACTTCGAATGGAAAAGAGACAAATGATCCACTTGTGGGTTAATGAAATTCATAGGTGTTCTTTTTTTTACTTTAGGAATTAAATTTTTAGGGTATTCTAGGAAATGTTTATAGATATCTTGTTATTTATTAACCACTCGGCTGATAAGAGATTACAGAACATAAAATTTTGGATATTTTTATATTGAATGTCTTTATTATTAAAAGAAATCAAAAAAATATATATAGGAATTCACTTGTTCGATATTATTGTTTTGTCAAAGTGGGAATCGTAATTTTATTTTATTTTTTGCTCATCCCTAGTACACGTTGTACAGGCCATGATAATCATAGTGGGTAGAAGTAGGTGACTGCTTTTATTGTTAAGTTCACCACATGTCTACTCATGTGAAAATCAGTTCGGCTTTATACACTTACAAATGTGCCAGAGCCCCATTTGGTTACTTGCACTCGCTAGTGGGGTTGGACTTTTGCAAGAATTGGGGCCATTTGGAGCATTTTTTTTTAATAAGAAAAAGGTGCCAAATGCGGAAATCGAACCCGGATCGTAGTGATCGAAACCAAACGGTTTAGACCATTCTTCCACCGACCCAAGAATCGGAATATAAAATGGGGAAGTCCATTTTGGATGATGAACCTTTGTTGGAATTTCACCACAGAGTGTTATGTGTATTCCTGTAATCGCTATTGTTATGTAGAAAGACGAATGCCAGAATGGCAAGGAGATTTATTTCGATCCGAAAAATCTCGTCTTTGTCGCATAAGAGTGTAGAAAGGAACCGAGAGCATTATAATATGAATATCACTTTAGTAAAATTAATAATTATTATTGATATACAATAGAATTTCCCTGTAAAGGACACCTAATTGCTGAGACAAAGTGTCCTTACTGGAGATTCTCTAAATAGTAAAAATGGTAATTTTGCAAATGAAAACTGTCCTTTGTAGAGAGGTGTCCACTAGCGGGGGTGTCTGCTAAAGGGAGGGTCTACTGTACATAGCCATTTTCTTATACGAGCATGAACACAGTTTGTAAATCTTGAAGATAGAGGTTGCCTGGCCGGCATTCATATTTCTTTTTAAAAAAATAGACATTTTGGCAAGTTTTTTTTTTTCCTCGAGGTTTCAACATACATCTTTTGTCTTCGTCAAGAGAAATAAAAATCTTGTTACTTCTGAAATGGAACTTTAGTTTTCTGTCAGAATTCTCTCGACATTTGTAAAAGTTGGCTCTAAATAACTTTGCATCTTCTTTCTTGCGGCGTGAAGAGAATCTTTGTCGTCGTAGCATCGATAATTTTTTTTTTCTTCGTGAAGGTGAGCCTTGCTTTGAAACAACGACAGAATCTTGGGGACAGTAGCGGAAAAATGGAGTCCATAGCATCCATTGCCTCAAGGTCTGTTCCACGATTTTATGTTTCCATTTCTTATCCTTCCTAGAATTCCCATTAAATTGTCACGTAGGAAAATAAAAAACGAGAGAAGATAATTTTATCATGACTAGAAAAACTTAATTTGATTAAACACAATCAACTTCATTTGCAAAGAAAAAGGACCTTAAAGGCAACATGTGAAATATGTGTAATAAAAGAGCAGTAAAGTTAATAGAATAAATATTCTGCTATGCGCGAACCATACAATATAAAGATTAAAACCTAGTAAACAGTGTGAAAAAAAGTACGAAATTCATATTGCACTGGGATAAGGTTCATAAATTAAGAAAATAAAAAAAAGGCATATCCTTATCGAGCGCCTGCCCTTTTTTCTTTTCTTAGTAAGCAGTGATAAACATTTCACATTTTTATTTAGATTTCGGATCCTTCTTCATCACAAAACATTCAATAATTCTGAATAATAAGCATACTAGTGTTATCACTATGAGTTTTTTTTTTGCTTATCTCTAGTACCCGGGGTACAGGCCATGATAATCATGGTGGGTAGAAGTAGGCGACTGCTTTTACTGTAAGTGCACCACAGATGTGAAAAGCAGTTCGACTTTGCACTTACAAAAGTATCAGAGCCCCGTTTGGTTACTTGCACTCGTTGGTGGGGTGGACTTTTACAATAATCGGGGGCTATTGGAGCATTTAAAAAAAAAAAGAATAAAGTACCTAATGCGGGAATCGAACCCGGGTCGTAGCGGTCGAAAACCAACGGTTTAGACCATTCTTCCACTGAACCCCAGCACTATGAGTAAATAATACAACTATCTTTTATTTATTTTGTTAAAAATAATACAAACTCAATCTATCACACAGTACCATTAAGTTAATTGCTGAACCCGTCAATTGTGCAGAATAGTCATGGTCAAAAATCAACAATTTCAAATATTAGGAGATAATTGGAATCGTGTTTTTCATCATTTCATTTCTTTAAAAACCAACACACATCTACTTACCAGTTTAGCGTGCCTCATACAATCAAATGAATAGAAATGTTTTGAATAAACACAATTTACATTTTATAATGATGCTATTGCTCTCGCACGATATATTCTCTATTTATTAAACAAAAAAAAAAAGTTTAATCAAAGATAACATTTCCAAAGATAATTTCACAATTACTAAGCAAATACTCTCTCTATATATATATCGTAAAAGAAAAGAGGTAAACAACAGAGGGCAAACAAAGAAGAAACGTATTATTTGTTGGAAGGTATCAGAAAGGAAAAAGAATTGAATCCCCACGATTGATTCCAGCTTCAAGGCAAGAGGTAACAAGTGCCCCAGGAAAACAATTGTCGACGTTGGGAAATATTAAGCCGCTGTCACTAATGTCAAGTGCAGGAAGGCTGCGACCAATTTATAGGTGCATCGATTGGTCCTGGCTAGGTCCGCATGGATTACAATTAGTCCTCGGGATCCCCGGACTCTCATATTTAAATATTGAAAGTGTACGTGCCGCAACCGGCTTCTGGATTATTCATTGGATGCCATCGATTGGTGAAATATCGATTTCTATCTATGGTCCCCTGCTGCTGAGATTTTTATTTAGAATTGTGAGAACATCGATATAATCATTTCGTTACATTGATGTCTTTGGTGGATTTAGAACTTCGTCCGGGTCTTTTGTATTCTATAGTATAGGTGTAATCTTTAGTCACACATGGTAAAACAAATTGTAGTTTGCCGGAATAAGCTAAAGAGTGTTGCTATTTTACTTTAAACATTTTAAAGTATTTTTTTTATGTAACTATCTACATTTCGTGATGTCCTTAATAGTCATGTACGCTCATGATCGCTTTTTAATTTCATACAAAAGTGGCAGTTCAGAAAGGTGGTCGCTCAAAAAATGGATCGTTCATGGGAGGTTCTGCTCTACTCATTCCCGCCGCGCTCGAATACTTATATAAATAAATACTAGTATGAAATGCTTATGTTTGGTCCGTATACGTTTTCACCATATTTGACCTATCTGATACAAATTTGATATTATATAGAGATAGTAGAGGTCTGGAAGGAGTGTCATAATTTCGAGCTTTGAATATTCT
>CP092883.1:37524558-37562196 GCA_030710605.1 Cordylochernes scorpioides
CCGATCCTGTGGTCCCAACCCGGGTCCTAACCCGGCTCTGTGATCTCAACCCGGGTCCTGTGGTCTCAACCCGGCCCTGTTATCCCAACCCGGGTCCTGTGGTCCTAAATCGGGTTTTCTGGCCCCAACCCGGACCTTGCGGTCCCAACCCGGGTCCCGTGGCCATAATTCGGGTCTTCTGATTCCAACTCGGGCCTGTGATCCCAACTCGGGTCCTATGATCCCAACTCGGGTCCTGTGATCCCAACTCGGGTCCTGTGATCCCAACCCGGATCCTTTGGTCTTATCCCAGGTCTTGTGGTCTCAACCCGGGTCCTGTTATCCAAACTCGACTCCTGCTTTCCCAACCCGGTTCCTGTGGTGTCAACTGGGATTGACGACAGTTCACTTAAGAACACCTCACCCCATGACAGGAATATAGTAAAACTTGACTGAATATTTGCACCAAGTCTCTAATAAACTATTCCTAATTATTATTCAAAATAGTAAAGCGATCTCTCTTAGAATGTTGGAAAGTTTTTTTTTTTTTGTGTGACAAAATTGGAAGACTTGGACGAACTCTGCCTATTGAGCTTCTTAATTAGTAAATACCTCAACTCCTTCCATTCCTTTCTTCTGGACCGTCCGGGGAATAGTTCTTGCAGCGATAAAATTCTGGCTTTGTTGAACTCTTGGACGCGAGAACACCTCCCCGGGGATTTTTGTACACTTGGTTCTTTGATGTTGTCCTCTACTCGTAACCTGTTATTTGTTTCGAGTCTACAATATATCTTAAAAGTCTTAATGCCATTATATATTTAAATATGTGTGCACATAAAGGCATGGATGCATAATTTAAGACTGTTAAAATTGACTTTGGCATTTTCAATTTATGTACATCGTCGTGTTTCTTAAAACAGCTTGTAATATAATCGCTACAAAACAGGATATGCTCCTTAATACCTGATACTATTATTAATTTTTTTTTGGATAAACTTTGTTATACGTGAAATAAGAAATAGAACAAGAAGACATTCTCCATTTTAGATTTCCAAAAAGATTAGCTAACATATTGATAAGAGATAGCAAAAGAGATTTTGACACATTTGTATCTCAAATATAGAGGTTTCCATTCTGACATTTGTATTTCGGAGAACAAAGAGGCTGCTTCTTTAGCTAGAGACGTTATTTATTTTATTAATGTTTCAGCCAAAATATTTTGTTCTTGTCAGGATGAAAAGCGAATATGCAGACATGCTTTTAATTTAAAAAGTTTAAAAACTTGATCGAATATTCATTTTACATTATTTTATAACGAATAATATTTTATCGATGAAATAAAAACCTTTCTAGTCTCATGATAATTTAACATTTTGTTGATCAAGGGAGGAATAGATGTGGCTTCAATGCATAGGCATTATCCAATCTATCTGATTACAAGATTGGGAGATAGAATGATATTTCAATGAAGGGAAAGACGCATGGTTATCCTTAGGGTATTCTCCTTTCTATACCAAATGCATATCTCTCTTAATGCTTGAACATTATATTTTATTTGTAAAAACTATTAATATGACGGAAGAAATAATAGTTCATGGTAAAGGCCTTTTTAAAGTCAATAAGAATGTGTGACAGAATGAGACATCAATGAAGAGGAAGACACGTGGATATTCTTCTTTCTAGAGTTCTTCTGATTGCTTATAAATGCTGGAACACTATTCTTTTTCAGAAATATCGATGCTAGAAGAAAGGGTAGTTCATGTCAAAGGTATTTTTGACGTTCAGCAAGTATTCGAGAGGATATTAATGATAAGGGAGAAGCGAAGAAACCTCAATACATCTTTTACTGGATTGTCCTGTTTTTCAAGACTATCGAATCGACAATAATTTAATAGTAACAGATCCAAGTATTTTTATTTCCAGTAAAGAAATATATATTAAATTTAATACCTTTTGTAAATATATTTTTAATTATATAGCAACAACTATATTTTAAGAAACTGATAATTTATATTATGTTGATTGTACATATTTCCAGAGATTTCTTTCTTTTGTTCACAGTTCTCTGTTCTCGATTTTCCCCCTATCTCTCTCTCTCTCTCTTTCTCCTTGTTGATAGATACGAATATTCTCTTTACGGCCTAAAATTATTGTAAATATGTAGAGACAAATGTAGAGGCATACAAGTATGACAGCGCAAGTGTCCCTAAAGTACATAGCGCTTTAAATTGAAATAAATAAATGAGAGGCGTGGTTATACGTAAAGTAGAGCATCTCTATTTCTAGATGTCTGCGGAATTGCAGGAACATTGGTGCAAGAATTTTACCGCTTGTCATTAAGCAAGGGAATAGAAAACTGTCGCGTTGCTTTCCTTACTCTACAGATATAAATTTTGGTTACCGATAACAAGTCTACAAGGTAGACTGAATAAATGACATTTATCCCATTTCGATTTCTTGGTTACTCGGTTGCGTAAGCTAGGATTGAAAAGTGATCGAACAGTAGGAATTTAGAGTATCATTGCTTTATATATATATAAACGCGTTCGCCATAAACGCCAACCCAATTTCTTGATAAATCAAAAAAAGCCATCCACGAACGCGTTTCGCGCTGTTGGCGCTCGTCAGCGTGGAGAAGGCTGTAACCACTGCGACCAAAAATATTTTTTGGTCCCAATGGCTTCCCGAAAAATCAAGAAATGGGTATTTAAGGCCAAATTTGCGTAAAGACGCTTAACACATGAAAAAACAATAGAAAAAAAATAAAAGATAAGTGGGTCAGGTGTTGATATTAAAAATAAAGAAGGCATCTCCTGACCACGAGTACATGTGCTTTTCTTGATTTATCAAGAAATTGGGTTGGCCAAATATCACGGAGCAAGCTAAATAAACGTTTAGTTTATTTTTGCTCCACTAGATGGCGCTCTGCCATCTAAAAAGCACATGTGCTCGTGGTCAGGATAGGCCTTCTTTATTTTTAATATCAACACCTGACCCACTTATCTTTTATTTTTTTCTATTGTTTTTTCATATATATATATATATATATATATTCATATATATATATATATATATATATATATATATATATATATATATATATATATATATATATATATATATATATATATATATACGCCGACCGTGCGGCCACGCGTCGCGCGAGCTCCGCGTATTTCGCCTCTCATTCTACTGACTGCCCTTGTTACTCAACTTCAATCATACCATCGGATTCGCCGTAAGACAGGCTTCATCTTGAGCCACATTTAAAGTCATTTCATCAAGTTTGAAATTTTCATCGATTCAATTTTCATAGGTTTGTAAATCTACAAGTTGTAGATTTACAGCATCACCATGGCGACAGCCGGGCCGGCTGCTGCGTCACCATCGTCATCACTCACCTCATTTGCTGGTCGAAAATCACAATTTACATCCTCATCTTCGCAACTACAAACTGAAAAATCTACATATTTAACGCAAGCAGGAGATCTACATGCAAAAATCACTGCCCAAAGACCAATCTTCTCTCAAGAAGAACTCAGAAAATTCGATCAAGATAGAAAGGCGACGTATGAAAGGAGAAGTTCAACGACAAAATCTACGATACAATTCGTCTCGCTTCCGGACTGTACTGCGGAAGAACACCTAGACGGAATCGCCAAAGTCATAGGCCGACCCAGCATCCACTCCATCGGTAAGATTAATGGTCAAGCCATAGTCTCTTTGGCCGGGGTTGAACAGGCAGAAATGCTGATCAACACTGGCTTTCAAGTCAAAGACAAAACAATATATCCCTACCCGCTCTTTAACATCCCGAAAAAATACATCTTATCCGGGGTAATGCTGTTCATACAAGATGAAGACATTGTGAGAACCCTACAGCCTTATGGACAGGTGTTGAGCGTCCGACCCCTCCCCTTCCCCACCGACAATCCTCTATACAAGCACCTCTCCTCTTTGAGGAGAGAGATCATCTTCAAAAAGAAGGAAGACACTGCCATGCCAGCTATCATCACCATCGACTACATGGGCAACAACTTTAAAATATTTATTGCCGAAGATGTCATTTGCGTGGGCTGCAAACGACATGGCCATATCAGAGCCAAATGTCCTTTCGACCCCCGGATCAGGGAAACAGTAACAAGATCCTTTGCAGATGCCCTGAGTCCGACTGCACAGCCACGAACCCCTACCCCCGAACAACCTCCAATGGAGAAGAGCATCCCCACAGAAAAAGGAAACATGACCTCCGTGAAAGGGAGAAATCATACGTCGAACCCGGACGAAGAAACAAAACCAGTCCCCCCTGGTGGAGGAACAGCCATTCACCCGTGTTCTGAATCGAGGACCGACGCAGGAACCGAAGATTCTGACGAAGACACATCAGCCAGGTGCTCACAGTGGTCGATGGACTCCTCTCAACTCCAGAGGGAGTTGATAGACTGCGAGCACAGAGACAACCCTAAAATGGAAAGAATCATCGCGTTGGTATTCAAAAGGGCAGGTATTTCTAGACAGACCAAGGTCTGTCAACAGCTTGAACTGCACCCTGACCTGAAGTATAGGACCTCCTGCTACCTCAAGAAATGTGAAGATTATAAGTCAAAAAACTTCAGAGACCTCAATACCGACCAAAAAAGAGCACTCAACGACAAAATAGGAAAATTGAGGCTAATTCAAACGGAGATCGACAAGTATGATGCAGTTTACGATGCAATCCTCGATGCAAAATATCCGACGAAGAAGAGACCGCTTAATGAGTCTCAGCATGACAACTCTGACCAACAAGAAGACAGGAACCTAGATAAAAAACCTAAGCCCACTCCCCTAGAAGTGAAGACAACCCCTCCGCCATGTATAGAAATGGAAATAGACGGAAAGACTACAACAGCTAGATCGACTCCTTCTTGATACCCCTTCCCCTCTGACTGCCGACTGTATTTGCCTCTTTTAACTGAATAAAGACCGTTTTTCGCGTTATATATATATATATATATATATATATATATATATATATATATATATATACATTTAAATCTCTCTCTCTCTCTCTATATATATATATATATATATATGAGGTGTTTTGAGGTGCAGTCGAGGTATAAGAGACCCAACAGGAGTCCAATGGTAGAATCAGCAATGGGTAGATAAAGTAGAGAGAAGTCCGGGAGAAGAGCGAATTGTATACGGCGTCAAAGAATGCTACTTCTAATGAAATGACTTTCCCAAGAGTATATATAAATATTATATCTAAGAGTAAGTATATATAAGATTCTTTTTTTTATCAAGTTAATAAAATAAACTTATTAAAAAAGTATTTATATTTAGATATAAGGAGGATATAGCTAGCCATGAAAAACTGGACCATGAACCCGTGAACGAGAAATCCCAGGCCAGAATAATGATCTGCTGCAAGGTAGCAGAACAATGTGCATCAGTCAATATGAACTAGGTAGGCTTAAGATTATTATATACTAGACGGGTGACCCGGGCTTCGCCCCGGGATTGACCCGTGTGCACATCTACCCGAGTGATATATATTTAGATAAGATTTTTTTAATAATTGTTTGTTATTAGCATTATCTATTTGTTTGCATCAGCATAATTTAATCTAATCTTTGATAGAGGGCGCTGTTCGTGAGCTAAGTAGAATAATTTGAATATATAGTTTTAATAATTGATTTATATATATTTTTAAAATAGCCTATCGTCTTCCCCGTATTTATTTACCTATGTATGGAAATTTTGGTTTGAATTAGTGAACTACTGCGAATTTGTATACCGGACATACATACAAACAAACAAACACACAAACATTGATTTATATATATATAGATATTATAATTATGTATACAATGTATTAGCACGCCATCTTTTATATCTTTGGCGCTTATGTTTCTTTTTAAAATAAAACAATTTTATACTGCCCTTATTGCAATGATAAAAAAAGGTCTGGCTTATCAGTGGTGAACCCTCTCAGCGGTATCGCCAGTTTAATCTACCATACCGCTATAATATTGCATTCGAATGTTATTATGGTAGGTTAAACTGGCGAAACCGCTAGGAGTGTTCACCATTGATGAGCCAGGCACTCCCATTATTTTATCATTGCAATAAGGGCAGTAGAAAATTGTTTCATTTTAGAAGAAACATACGTCTCAAAAATAGTTTGAATATCTTATATAATATGTTTGTGTGTTGAAAATATTTTCAAGAATTTTGGCGATTTTTTTTCTATTTCTCTCCCTCCGTGTGGATCCTCTGATTTCATGAAGGAGGACTCTTCATCGTGGGGAGTCTCGATGGAACACTATTGTCTATACCTCTTTACTCTATATCAAAGAGTGCTAAGCCGGCAATGTAACTTTTAATAGTGTTTAATGTCGTTTTTCCCTCCTATTATTGACTTGTGGGGTCAGTAAACTGTTCTCAATCTCTCTTTTTATCTAATATGCTATCTAATACTACACATGACTGGTACAGAGCAGGAGGCACAAGCACCGGTTCTGTCCTCCCAAAATAACAACAGTCTTTGATTTCCATATTTAAGACAATGACTTTCCAGAATGGTTGCAAGGTTTTCCCACTATGTACTTAGTGGAATTCTCAACCTGCAACCCCAAAACACATTATTGACTGTATTGACTTATCCATTGATGAGCTCTACTCTTCCCCGACAGACACCATCAAAAGTCTCAAGCCTTACAAGCTTGACACCCTGATATGATTAAGTGGAGATAAGAAAGAAGAAGATCTCATATGCTAGAGAGTTTCGCGTTTTAACATAAAAATAACCAAAACACGATTTAGTATTGAAAATCAAATAATATTATAAGTTCGTTTGGACTTCCAAATATTGAAAAATTCTGAAAATATCGTGAGAATAACACCGCGTTTACATATATATTATTGGAAAACTTTAATTTATGGGGGTTGATGGAAGGGTGGTCTAAACCTTTGGTTTTTAATTGCTACAACCCGGGATCGAATCCAGCATTGAACACTTTTTCTAATTAAAAGAAATGCTCCGATGGCCCCGATTCTTTCAAAAGTCCAACCCCACCAGCGAGTGCAAGTAACCAAACGGGGCTCGGGCAATTTTGTAAGTATAACGAATGAAGACATTAAGACGCGATTATTTATTTTCACAAATAAATCAAACTTCTACTGTCCTTACTGCGATGAAAAAATATTGGGAGGGCTTGGCTCATCAGTGGTGAACCCTCCCAGCGGTTTCGCCAATTTAATCTACCAGACCGCTTCTTTAGAGCTCTAATACTGTATTGGATCATTCTGCTTTTATATGCTACACTGAAGGGTGGAATCTTATACATTTGTAAGTGCAAAAGTCGAACTGCTTTTCGCATGTGTAGACATGTGGTGCACTTACAGTTAAAGCAGTCGCTAACTATCAACCATGATTATCATGGCCTGTACCACGTGTACTTGGGATAAATAAAAATAAAACTTTAATTTATATCTTTCAAGTATGTTTGTCAGACTAAAATGTTCCAGGGAAGATTAAAATTATTTTGAAAAAATGTTAATATAAAAAAAAATATTGGAAGAAATTTTAAAAGAGAATATTTTAAAAGCTTAATAATAAAAATAAAATTAATTCAGATTACAGGGGAGGAGCACACATATGATAATAAAATATTTCTTGGAGAAAAATCCTTTCGAAAATAGAAAGGATTTCTCGAGAGAATTCTGAAAAGAATTTTTATTTATTACGAGGAAAATTTCATTAGTTTTACCTTAAGACTGATTATCAGTACATTAACGGCGTAATTTTGTTAGTATTGACTTGGGTTCTGGGGATCTTTCTTACTCCGCGGGCATTTCTCTTTTTCTTCTCCTAGAGACCTCTGGTTCTGCAGAATTTAGCCTCCAGTCCAAGACATTGAAGGCGACACGGAATTTGTCTTTTATTTTCTGCTTGGGACTTCAGGTTCTGCCGGATTCAGTCTCAATCTCTAAACAATTAAGACCGCGATGCATTTCTCTTCTCCTAAAGACCCTGGTTCTGCAGACTTGAGCCTCCATACTTAAACAATGGAAACAACATGGCATTTCTCTTTGTCTTCTCCTAAAGACCCTGATTCTGCAAACTTGAGCTTACATCCCTAAACAACAGAAACAACTTGGCCTTTCTATATATTTTTTTAATCTGCTAGAAGCCCTTGGTTCTGTATACTTGTAAGCCTCCATCCCTAAACAATGGAAACAACATGGCCTTTTTATTTTTTCATTTGCTTGAGGCCCGTCGTTCTGTAGACTTGTGAGCTTCCATCCCTAAACAATAAAAACATGGTATTTCTATTTTTCCATCTGCTAGAGACCCCTGGTTCTGCATACTTGAGCCTCTATTCCTAAACAATGGAAACAAAATGGCCTTTCTACTTTTCCATCTGCTAGAAGCCTCTGGTTCTGAAGACTTCAGTCACCATCCTGAGACACACAACGGAGACAAACCTGAGCCTTAGATTAAAAACCCGCATATATTTTTATATTGATCTTTTATTCATTGATATACAAATCTTGGCGTTTACCAGTGCTCTTAGAATCCGTAACTCCGTGAAGATATTGAATTTTCAATAAAATAATCCCTTGTATCAATATTGATTAAAATCATTCAGGCCTCTAGGGAAAAGTGTCTTTTCAAAGTGTCTTTCCCTGGAGGCCTGAATGTTAAGTGACCTTGGCTGATCGCTCTGCACACAATATTTTTAAAACTGTTATTTTATACTTTCATATTACGACCCGTAACTATGAAATGAAATTTTAAATCTCGAGCATCGAAAGGCCACCTTTAGGATCTTCTTCTATTCATAGACACCCCGAATAATATAAATCCATAAGAAACCAAGAAGCAGTTCTCCGGATGGAAGGAAAAATCCAATTGAATTAAATATATATTTTGCAATCACTGAATGGAATGTAAACTTATGAAGGATCTGGTTCATTAATAGGGGCTACTCTCTCAATATTTAGAAAATTAAAATTCAAAAATATTTTATTGACCCTTCAGTAAATTGATACAAAAATTAATGGGAAATACAAAAATTCATGATAATTTACAATTTAGTGATTAAATATAAAAAAACTGTTCTCAGGAAGGGAGACTCCTCCACTTTGAAAGAGTCCTCCTCCAGACAATAACAGGATCAATTTGAACCGCTCTCAGTTCAATGTCGGTATAATACCTATAAAAAACTTTAGATATATATGATTGTTAAAAAGCTAGAACACCTCTCCCTTCAAAATAGATGCAAAAATTCTATCTTTATCTTGTCCATAAAATTAGCCTATCCACTTTATCAGCTACACGCCTTTTGAAAAATTCGGAAGATTTGATGAATTCCTTGTAGATAGAATGGAATCTCTCTCTCAAAGCCTGCCTGAGTTAGCGAGAAACCATAGTATAGAAGTGGGCGTTCTAAATTTGCCAAAGCTGGTATTGTGGCCTTGTCACCGACCCGAGTCTGCTAGTTTTCAAAGACGGTCAATAAATGGCTAAAAATTTATAAGACTTTTTTGATACACGGGAGAGGTGTTCTTTCTTTTTATATACTCCCAATATCTTTATCTTTCACTTCAGTATCAGTATCTTTCACTTCATTTTATTAATCGTTAATAAAAACATATAAGAATCAGCAGAAAATTCAGACTGATAAAGAGACACTAAATCATCATTAAATCAAACGAGCTAAAAGATTCTCGTGTACATTAAATTTAAACATCATTAGCCAAGTGATGAATTTAAAATTCGATGAGCTCTTTTTTAAAATCATTTATTTAGGATTTTTATTTTTGAAAAAGGGTTGAAATTTTAAATACACTTTTTTTATGGTAAGCTGTGGTTTAAAATGAACTTAGAGGGCTGTTCTTTTTTAAAGGTACGTTAGTTTATTTCTTATTTGGATGCATGAAACCTAATTGAAAAGCTTGGAAAATTAGCATGAAACCTAATTAAAAAGCATGAAAAATTAGCATAAAACCTAATTAAAAAGCATGAAACATCAGCATGAAACCCAATTAAAAAGTCTATATGATTTGAATCAAATAAAATTTGAGTATTTTAATTGATACTAGTATTTAGCTTTGTATTTAGCGGTGGATTTGAATAGTATTAGTTTCTAGCCATCTCAGTAGAGAAAAATTTGGCTTTCTACACTGGATGACCGATGAGGCCATATCCTATGTCAGGTCTATGGACGGAGCCTTATGCTTAAGCCAGAATAGCACTTAGAGTTGCTAAGCGATATGCATATAAAGTCAATATAAGGAAATTGTTCTTCATTGCTCCGGATGCAGGGAATAGCCACAATTTGACCGGTTCATATTTCATCGACAGTTTTCAACGTAACAAAGCAATAGAGTTTATAACCTTTTCTCTGATTCATTGGAAGATGATAACTCCGTTCACTAGTTCTGCAGGTCAGCGGAAAAGTTGAAAATAATATCGACAAAGAAAGTAAATGAATACATGCACAGTGGTTGGTATGTCTCTCCACCAAAAACTGTCTATACAATAGAACCTCCCTTTAGCGGACACCTTGCTAACGGACACCTCTCTACAAAGGACAGTTTTCATTTGAAAAATTACCATTTTTACAATTTAGCAACTCTCCGCTAAGAGGACACCTCTCCCTAAAGGACACTTTGGCTCTACAATTAGGTGTACTTTACAGGGAGGTTCTACTGTAACCGATTACCTGCTTTTTAAAAAATTGATTACTTCATTGTCTACTTTTTCTTCTTTGGACTCTTGTGACGCGTCTATTTAAGACGAGATGTATTAATAAAAGCCTTAATTGTTGTTTTTATAAAGATATATTTTTTAAAAAGTATCTATGGAACATAATGTATGAAATTTTCGAAATGCAACTAAAAGAATTTACACCAATAGAATTTAAAGTCGGGATTTTTTAGAAATTGATTGGTAAACTGGAACCTTATTTATCTTGAGGTTTCATACCAATACTAAACAGATTTTCTGATCACTTCACGTTAGACTAACAAACACTGAGCCAATTTATAATTTTAATTCCATTCTATGGTTATTTTTATGCAAATTTAATTTAATTTTAATTTTTAAAATAATAATTTGAAAGGTTGTAACATATATGTCGCCCTTGTATTTCTCAATTTTCATAGATAGGCGTGTGGAAGACACCAGGCCTCGAGATCCTGTGCAATAAGTCACCGCTAACCTCTTATTATTTTATATTTTATATAAATGTTAAAACAATTGTATAAAATATATTTCAATGTTTTCTCACCTGAATGATCTAAAATGCCCCAATAGAAGAGTCTTTCAGAGATTTAGACTGGCAACAAGAAAAGGGGAAGGCTTCAACTCATTTGATCGGAAGAGTAGTTCTTGTTATGATGGAAATTAGATTGAGTTGATTGTAGCTTCGTGACAGTTTTACATTTTTATTTTATTTTTGTAGTGTTTTAGAAAATAATTTTTGGGGCAGCTCTGAGACCCATTCCCATACTATACCCCGAGTGGTAGTAGTGTCTTGTCCATGGAGCAGATCAGATCGGCCCATGTACCCTGATCACGCACGATACCGGCCAACCTAGGTGCCTTGTCCGTATGGATGTCCTCTTCTGGATTGATGTCTGCCATATAGAGTGCAGAAAGGATGGCCGGGCAACTGTATATATGGTCCAGAATGAGTTGGGTGTTGTGACAGTTATTGCAGTTCCTGTAGGATCTAGTTATGTCTGGGTTTATCTTCATTCCATTAAAATGTACTGTTCTGATACTTGAAATTGTTGTCGTTAATTCTCCCCGAGTGGTGAATCCTGAAATAGATGTGGAAGGTAGCTGTGAAATAAGCAAACCTACACTCGTGTAGATAGGTCGAATATGTAGTAATGGACCAACAGTGGTAGTAGTGACTGGATGTAGTAAGGCAATAACACGCACAAATACACACATACCCACAATCGAATCGTGTAAGTATCTTCTAGAAATTCCACACCAATTCTTTCAAAATCTTGATGTGCAGATCTTGAGTGGCATCAGAAGATCAAGGGAAATATGTTGATTCCTATCTTGTTGTAACATTTGTGACGGTTGTGTGAAGCTGTTGTAGAACAACCAGTGTTTACACAACCAGAACCTAAAACACTTGTGAACTTTGATACTAGAGTTCTTAAGAACTAATCGATTTTATTGATTGCTTAAGTTCAATTAATAATTGTCTTGGATCTCTATAGACTAATCTAGAAAATTGGTTTGTATGATGGGGCAATGAGTGGCACAATTTGTTCTATAAAACGTCACACAAACCCAAAGAAAATATCATAACAAGGCGGTTGTCGAGAGTTAAATTCCAGGGAAAATGGAGCTCCTTACTCAGAACCGACAGCTTATATAAAAAGAAGGAAAACTAATTTCAAATAGGAGATCTCCTCATAACCCTATAACCTATAACTAATTTAAAATAAATAACTTTTATCATAAACCTTTATTCCAGAGATTTTATAGTTTCAGCCTCCAAGTTAAGTCATTTTACATAAGATGGCACTATATAACGATCACAGAATTACTTAGAGGTACTAGAAATGCAGCATATTTTATTGAAATTCTAGCTGAACACGCACTATAAACAGATAAAAAGGTATATAATTAAATTGATATAAAATAATTCGAAATCAAATAATGTGTAAATATATAGTTAAGGAGAGAGATTCACTGTGTAAGAATAATACCACGTGGCAAGTCTGATGTTTTAAATTCACACTGAGTTCATCTTATTTGATGTGTCAGCACCTCCTGCTGGTATGCCAACATTGCGAATTCTAATTTTAAATTGATTTTGACTTTATCGTATATACAAATTGTGTGAGTTATAAATATATATGTGAAAAAATAGTACAAATGTGATATTGTACTGGAATAAAGTGCATAAATTATGAAAAAGGCGTCTCCTTATCGTGCAACTGAAAGTTGCTGATGGTTCACACCATCTATCGGAATAAATATCAACTATTCGTCGATTTTAGTTATTCCAGAATTGGCCAAATACCAATTCTTGATTATTCAAGAAAAGCTAACCACGTATTTGGCCTATTCTGGAATAATTAATAATCAACGAATAGTTGATATTTATTCCGATAGATGGCGCAAGCAATCAGCATCTTTCAGTTGCACCATAAGGAGATGCCTTTTTCTTTTTCACAAATATATATATATATATATATTTTTTTTTCAAAACAAATATATATATGTACCTCACAATTTGTATATACGATGATGTCAATTTAAAATTAAAGTTCGCAATATTGACATACACAAGGAGCTGATAACATAAATGGCAACAAATAAGATGAACTCAGCGTGAATTTAAAAGCATCAGCCACGTGGCATTCTTACAAAGTGGGACCTCTCTCCTTAGTATTTCATTCTGTAACACAGGTTAAAAAACGTTTGTTACTGAAAACCTACAACTTCACTGGCTGTGGGTCCGACAGCTGGCTTGTCCTATACTGTCCTAACAACAGGAAAAGAGGCAAGCTCTCAAGTATTCCAAATTTCAATGTTAGATTTGGATGAGGTTGTTTTTGAATGCTATGTCAATAAAAAAACTATTCGAAATAATAATAAAGAGTTGATTAATTATTTTTTACATCTGCGTGTGACATATAAATATAAATCTATATTTTGAACGTGTTCCGTGATACTTGACCAACCCATTTTCTTGATAAATCAAGAAAAGCTAACCACGAACGTGTTTCGGGCTGTTGGCCCTCGTCAGCGCGGTGCTGACTGTTCCTCTACGACCTATTCTATATACAGTTACGAGCGTCATTCT
The DNA here is from genome assembly GCA_030710605.1 of Cordylochernes scorpioides. NCBI lineage: Eukaryota > Metazoa > Arthropoda > Arachnida > Pseudoscorpiones > Chernetidae > Cordylochernes > Cordylochernes scorpioides. The sequence continues at coordinate 37,538,373 of CP092883.1, forward strand.
TCATCTCCTCAGTTTTCGTCTCTGTCACCGTTTGCTTTTTATTGGAATGGCGCCCTCCTATTGGTAGGCCACGATCACGCCACCTTTGCCCCCCTACACTCGCTTTTTCGTTTTTGTAACTATTGTGTTGGAGCGGGTCGCTCCTTAAATAAATGCAGATATGTATTATTTCCAAAGTTATTACACTGCAATATTTGATGTATTACACTGTTGTAGAATCCTGTCGACTTAACCGTTCTGTGACAATTTCGTTGCGGGGTTTCTTGTAGTTGGGTGAGAATGGTGAGGCTTGGTTGAAACGCAGTCGTTTGAGTGGAAGTTTAAGCATACAGTTAGGAATAATCAGGACACGTGATGGGGTTTGAAAATAAAAGGCAACTGGGTTGGAGGGAAGAAAGCTTGAGAAGGCGGAGCGAGTTTTGATTGTTCCTTATCTGATCACATGGCGGTGATTGAACTTAGCTGTGGGATGAGCAGAGGGAGAGAGGTCTCGAGAGTAGATGTCACCTTGTTGGAAGCGCAATCACCACTGTAGGTGTTGTTCCTATGAGAGCTAAATCATTACTGACTATTCTTGCTTTTCGATTTAACACCACGAGTTGGCTTCTTTCCCATTGGTCGAGGGATAGAACGTGCCCGTTTTCCTATTGGTTGACCTGTTTAGGGAATACTTTCTGATTGGTTCTGCGGCTTTCTTTGGTGAAAGATACCGCCGATCTTGTCAGGAAGTATCGGGTGTTATTTCGACTCTATTTACTTCCGCGTTATCAAATACGTCCGGTCTTGTCCGGAAACATTGGGCGTCTCTCTACTTTTTATAACTTCTGGTCACTAGATACGTCCTGCCTTGCCAGGAAGTATTGACTGTACAAGTTATTTATACTTGTGCCCGCTTTTAGCCTGCTTCCTATGTCTTGTTGCTACTTTCTTTCCTCCAGTTACCTTGTTCTTTATTAAATCTTTGAAAATCATACATTGTACATGCATAGTGGGTCGGGGGTGCATACAATTATATACAAATTATGACATATATTAGTTAATAACTAAATGGAATCCTCTCTTTCTTTTTCCCAGTAAGAGACGCCTACGGAAGCCAACAGTACATAGACAGATAAAGCACATAGGCTATAGTTATTAACTAATATATGCATTTATTAAAGGCGCCAAATTTATAATTGTAACAAATAGTATTTGAATAAAAACATTCAATCGGGTAAAACACGGGCGTTGCCCGGGTCATTCGGCTAGTAAATCTATATATATGTCACACACAGATAAAAAAATAATTGATTTATATATATCATTCAAAATGTAAATAATAAAATTGTTGCTAATTTTTTTATGAAATTAGGAAGAAAACTGGAAAAAAATAATTACAGTTCTATTTGTAATTTCAAAAATGAAAATTTTGTCAAATTTATTATTTTCAATATAAGCCAAATGAGCATTCAGCAAGTGCAACAATAATTACCAGCACAAGGAACGATCTCTTGACGACTATTTACATTAATTAGAATAAGCCTGGAAATTTTCCATTAACACGGTGTTTAGCCACCTTAATCCTTCCATATATACATCATATCTTCTCGACTGGGCAATTAGCTTTAATGGTGGGATAATTAATAAAGTTAATGACTGTAAAAAATTAGAGGGCGAGAGTGGCTATGTGCGGTGAGCAAGGAGAAACAATTAAGAGAAACAATGGCTGCAGACAAAGAATTCCAAGGAAAATCTGAAGCCATCTTGAACGGAAGTACAGCTGCTGGGAACACGCCTCATAAATAAGTAGAGCAATCGTCTGATTGCCTTCTACTCACATAAAAAACGACCAAACTAATTGAATTTTTAATGGCATAATTCATTAGTGAATGTTCACGCCCTTCTTTTTTTCAATCTTCCAAAATCTTTATTTATAGACACTTATATTTTTCATTGTCCCATCACATCATAATGATTGTTGATTTGTCTTTAATGGTCTCGAAGAAAAAGAGCCTGCGTGTTAATAAATCCAACTGTGCTTGCCATTGATTTCAGATCAAACCTTCCTTGATGTATTAAAAACGATTATGGCTATGCGTTAGTAATAATGATCCTCATTGTATTGTGTCGAGATTAAATTGGTGTAATCACACGATATTGTTCTTAGATATTTCTTGCCATCAGAACAGATATATGAAGATGTTATTATAACATCCGAGAAGAGGAAGCTTTCGAAGCAAAAAAAAAAAAAGCATTAGAAGGGATTTTTTGTGCTTATCCCTTGTACACATGGTACAGGCCATAACAATCATGGTGGGTAGAAGAAGACGACTGCTTTTACTGTAAGTGCACCACATGTCTACACATGTGAAAAGCAGTTCGACTTTGCACTTACGAATGTGCCAGAGCCCCCGTTTGGTTACTTTATTAGAAGGGATGAATTTTTCTAATAGGAAAAAATATATACACATAAATAACTAACATGTTAAGCGTATTTACGCAAGTTTGACCTTAAATACCCATTTCTTGGTTTCTCAAGAAGCCTCTGGGACCAAAAATCATTTTGATCGCAGTGGTACAGCCTACTCCACGCTGACGAGCGCCAACAGCGCGAAACACGTTCGTGGAAGGCTTTTCTTGATTTATCAAGAAATTGGGTTTGCCAAATATCAGGGAACAGTTTAAATCAACGTTTAGTTGATTTCTGTTCCACCAGATGGCGCTTTGCCTTCTCAAAAGCGCATGTGCTCCTGGTCAGGATATGCCTTTTTATTTTTAACATAAATAACTGCCGATATTGTACATTTAAAATAATCAGAAATAATATGATATATGAGGTATACACAAAGATCAATGAATATAAAGGTCATCTCTCCCGTCACAATAGACGTCAAAGCTAGACGCCATCTATTGACCGTCGCCGCAAAATAGCGGCCATGGGTCAGTGGCAAAGCTACAACACCAGCTTTGGTAAACTAAGAAGCGCCCATCTAGAGACCATGGTTTCTGGCTAATGGCCCTCGCAAGTCTAGAGCGAACTTTATTTCATGTGATCCACAAGGGATCTAATGGAATCTTCACAATCTGCCAGAGAGGTGTTTAGCTGGAAAGGTGGCAAGGCCAAATCTATGGCCAAAATATAAATGGAAATTTTGCCACGAGAGAGAATATTAATCTATAAAGATAAAGGAAAATCTACTGTCAAAATAGACGTCAAAGCTAGACGCCATCTATTGACCGTCGCCGCAAATGGCGTCTAGCTTTGACGTCTATTATTACACAAAGATAAAGTGCTATAAACAGCTGACGTTTCAGCAGACGTAGAGGAAGAACGCAACCGGCATACACACAAGGGTGGAAGCTGTGACAACTAACGTAGAAGAAGATCACAACGAGTGTACACACAATGATCGAAGCTGTTAAAGCTGACGTAGAGGAAGAGCACAAAGGGCTAACACAAGTAACGAAGCTGTTACAGCTGACGTAGAGGAAGATCACAACGGGTGTGCACACAAAGGGTCGAATCTATTATAGCTGACGTATAGGAAGATCACAACGGGCGTGCACACAAGGGTCGAAGCTGTTACAGCTGACGTAGAGGAAGAGCACAACGGGCGTACACAAGGATTTAAGCTGTAAGAGCTGACGTAGAGGAAGATCAAAACGGGCGTACACACAAGGATCGAAGCTGTTACAACTGACGTAGAAAAAGATAACAACGGGCGTACACACAAAGATCGAAGCTGTTATAGCTGACGTAGAAGAAGAGCGCAACGGACGTACACACAAGGATCGAAGCTGTTACAGCTGACGTAGAAGAAGAGCGCAACGGACGTACACACATGGATCGAAGATGTTACAGCTGACGTAGAGGAAGAGCACAATGGGCGTACACACATGGGTCGAAGCTGTGACAACTGACGTAAAAGAAGAGTGCAACAGGCGTACACACAAGGGTAGAAGCTGTAACAACTGACGTAGAAGATCACTACGGGCGTACACACAAAGATCGAAGCTGTTACAACGGTCGTAGGAGAAGAGCACAACGGACGTACACACAAGATCGAAGCTATGATAGCTGTCGTAGAAGAAGAGAACAACGGGAGTACACACAAGGATCGAAGCTGTTACACCTTGTGTAGGGAGAAAGAATGCCCAGTTATTCATGCAATTTACTTCTAATTGTTTTTTAAGTTCGCCCTCATCACGCTATCACGCCAACTTTAAAATTTTCACCTCTTTTACAGCGGAGGAATTAATAAACTTAACACGCACCTTTGGAAGGAGGCGCCAGTGTGGCCCTCGTGTTAGGTTACTTGTTAGGTCATGTTAACTAGTAGTGTAACTTATATTGTAGTGTTTTGTTTCGTACACCTGGTGTATTACATCACTTATATGTCCCATTTCATTCTATAAATGTCTCTATGCTGCTGCAAGTTTTATCACACATCTATAATGTTTTGTTATATATTTCATATATATATAAAGTGTTGTTTATAAGTGTTTGTGCAATTTCAGTGAGCATATTTGAGGTCATGTTATATATGAATATAACGTATTATTGTGAATGGGTGGTTATGGTGTTGATTTGTACGTATTTTTTCAGTTTTTGATAATGATATAATAAATATTGTTACACCTATAAAAAAAGTGTAACATTAAGTTGTTAACGTATGTTGGTTGTTATTTTTGCGGTTTTTACAGTTTTTTTGAGTAAATTTTATGTATAATGATACACATAACTGTAATGATTCATTGTAAATACATGCGTTGTACGAGGAGGTTAAGGTTTTGGACATATCGAATATATAATGGCACATATAAGGTATAATATTATCATCCATTTGCGATGGTATGGTTTTGTAAGACTGTGTTCGTGAAATCTACAATGCTGAATTATACATAAAGTATTACAGACTACAAACACATTGTGAATATGTAGGTTTCTAGGATATATAATTATTAAAATATTTAGATAAATATTTAATATTTACTCTACGTATATGGTGATAAAATAGATTGTTTAAACTTGAACCTTCTCTTTTAGTAAGTAAATACATGCCCGTGTCTATGATCTTGTTTCTGACGAACTTTTCTCTCTCTTGCTTTATATTTTAAAATTTTAAATATATTTTACCATTTTTAATATAGAAGATTAGATATTTTGTCCATATATATGCTTTTTAAAGCAGTCTTGATACAAAAATGTTTTGGCAGTGCCTTGGTCCGTCTATGCCGGTGGCCAAATAAAAGAGGCTCTTCCGGCTTTTGGGGCAATTTATCTGCTGATTATAAAATATATAATAATTGTCAAAAAACTAGTAGCGAAGTAATTATTTATTCACATTAAAATACACAGGATAACTTATTGAACTTAACATGCTTCTTTTTTATTTGATACGAGTTTTTTTTTTTTTTTGCTTATCCCTAGTACACTGGTACAGGCCATGATAATCATGGTGGGTAGTTAGCGACTGCTTTTTTTACTGTAAGCGCACCACATGTCTACACATGTGAAAGCAGTTCGACTTTGCACTTACAAATGTGCCAGAGCCCCGTTTGGTTACTTGCACTCGCTGGTGGGGTTGGACTTTTGCAAGAATCGGGGGGCCATTGGAGAATTTTTTATTTTTTTTTTTAAACAGAAAAAAAGTGTCCAATGCGGGGATCGAACCCGGGTCGTAGTGGTCGTAAACCAAACGGTTTAACCAGCCTTCCACCGACCCAAGTATACAAGTGATACAAGTAAATTGTACAAATCAATAGCGCAATATATAACGAATGTCCTTATGCCCCATAGTTTGCTTAAATACCATTTCTAAGATTCCACCCTTCAGTGTAGCATATGAAATCAGAATGATCCAATAAAGTATTAGAGCTCTAAAGAAGTGGTCTGGTATATTAAATTGATTAAAGCACTGGAAGGGTTCACCACTGATGAGCCAAGTCCTCCCAATATTTTTTCATTGCAGAAAGGGCAGTAGAAGTTTAATTTATGTGTGAAAAGAAATATTCGCGTCTTAATGTTTTCATTCGTTGCAAGTAATTTGTCTTGTAATTTTTACTTTCCACAAGTACACACGACAGAGGCGATGAGGGGTAGTTAGAAAATGCTTTTACTAGTGCACCGGATGCTTATACATATAGACGAAATTCCACTTTTTCACTTACAAGTGTGTTAGAGCTCCCGTTTGGTTACTTGCACTCACTGGTAGGGTTGGAATTTTGAAAGAATCGGAGGCGTTTGAATTATTTTTTTCTTCATTAAAAAATTTTTCTAATGCGGGATTTGATTCCAGGTCGTGGCTATCGAAAGTTTATTCCAATTTTATATTATCGTTTTATTTTCCATTCCTCCACCACACAACTATTTTTTCACCTTTTAAAATAAGAGAGAATATTAAAATATATTCTTTCCCTCGGATTTATCCTTTCAAATCTGTTTATGAGCTTAATTGTCTTAATTAAGTTTTCTTGTTTATAAATTTCATTATCTCAATATTGATTGTGGTTAGATTTTGCTTTTTTTAAATCTTTATTTGCGAAGAATCCGTTGTATATCCATGTAAAATAGGTTTATTTTCCTTCAATTTACCCAGACTAATCTATTTATTAGCTTGATTATCTTCATATAATTTTTCCTGTATATAAATGTCATATTACCATTAAGGTACTATTACTTTTTTTCCTGCATGTATCCTATATTTCTGCTTGGAGAATCTGTATAAGACTAAAAGGTCTTAATAAAGCCTTTTTTAACATATTAGAGATTAAAACACATGCGCTGAGCACAAAGTTTAGTCTCTCGGGAGGTAATATAGACAAAACAGGACTCATAACTCCATACAGTTACACCCAGATGTTAGGTAGGTTAGGTAGTAGGAACGATGAATATCGTTCAAGTCGAATTCGTGTAAAAGAGAAAGCACAGAACTAATACCATTGGAGTTCCGACAGCCGTCGTTGGCTTCTGTGGAGTGAACAAGCATATATGATGGCATGATATAATTTTATAAAATTATCAAGCTAGTAGAGTGTAACAATTCCCAATAAACAATCTCTTCCCTCGTGAATATACACGTACACGAATACGTATTACAATGTAATATGACTAACCTGGCCGTGTGCGGGTGTCTCAGCACAGCCAACTTGGAGCCGCGTGACCTAGGAAACTGTAATTCTTAGTTATTTGGATATTTTGATGATTCAACAAACATATAAAAACCCAATCTTAACTTTAGTTGATGGCAGAATCATGCACGTGTGTTCACATCAAACACGTCCATTTCATATAACAGTAAGCAGTCCACATGGCGCTCTCTATATGATGGAACACAATTTTGTGTGTCATCCTTGCGCAGAGGCCATGCTATCTTTTCTATATCGTTACAAATTCAGTATATGTGCTGCCGAACAAGTAGATCGCGAAAGGCGTAGTGTCGCTGGAGAAACGCCGGCGATTTTCCACCAAACTCTGCAGCGGTGGCAGAGGTGCCATGTACATATTCACTGTACACATAACATATATCTAATTATTTTAATATAATAGTGCAGACTGTGCAATTTTTCGTGTATTCACAAGATGTCAATAAAATAATGTTAATTGTCATTCTCTTTATGATGGAGAGATAAAATTATTCTCAATGCTATTTCATTTCTTATCCTCTTTAGGAAAATTTTCTAATTTAGGTGAACTGAAGATGAACAAATTTAGGATGGCTTGGCTCAGCAATGGTGAACCTTCCTATAGAGATTTCGCCAAATTAATCTACTATATCTCTACAAATAACTACGATCAAAAATACTTTGGTCCCAGAGGCTTCCTGAGAAATCAAGAAATGGGTATTTAAGACCAAACTTGCGAAAATACGCTAAACATGTGAAAAAATAGAGTCGTAGAGGTACAGTCTGCACCACTTTGACGAGGACCAACAGCCCGAAACGCGTTCGTGGTTAACTTTTCTTGATTTATCAAGAATATGGGTTGGCCAAATATCAGGGAGCAGGTTAAATCAACGTTCAGTTAATTTCTGTTCCACTAGATGGTGCTCTGCCATCTAAGAGTTCATCTGAACGTGGTCAGGATATGTCTTGGGTGAGTCCGCGACATTTGGCCCAATCTGAGACTAAGCCTCTCACATTAAAACTTGGTCACAATTATGTAAAAATTATGTATTGGAATATCAATGGTTTCTTTAGAAAAAATTCCGTTCCCCTTTCATTGATTATGTAAAGCAGTTTGAAATATTTGCTATAACGGAAACTTAGTGCCAATTTGTTCTAAAACTCGAGATCGAGGATTTTCAGGTTTACCAATCACTTGCTAGAAAAACCTTGGGTCAGGGAAGAAGCTCTGAAGACATCATTGTAGGAATTGATAACAAAAATAAACACACACCGAACAATGTTGAAGAGAAAACTAATTGGATTTCGGTTACTTAAAATGAAACCAAACTTAAATTCATTGCTGACTTCTATAACTTTACCTCCTAACGAACTCCAACTAGAGAATATATATATTACGATCAAGATACACAATGGACAGGAATATATTTTATATGGTGAACAAAACATTCGCACCAACCACCTTGGAGACTTTCTTAACCTGCTGGATATCCCAGCTTTATTGTCGCGTAATCTTTCCTCAAGAGATATAATAACATCTACCCATGTTAATATTCTAGTTCCCCAGCAACCCCTTTCCTGCTACTATCTCCCTTGACACATTGTAAATAGCATTGCTAATTATTGTAACTATTGTTCCTGTATATACCCTCTTCTACGTGGAGAAGTTGTATAAGACCAAAAGGTCATAACAGGGACTTTTTTTTGTTATTCTTGTATGTACCCTACATTTCTGTGCTTGGAGAATCCGTATAAGACTAAATTGTCTTAATAAAGCTTTTTGTTGTTGTTGTTTACTAAGCCTCTCATTGGTCGTGACGTCACGGTGACGCGGAATGTAAACAAATGTTATGATTGGTTCATTGCTTTTTTTTTAAAACAAGATTTAATTATTAATATTTTAAATACCTGTGATTAATTTATATTGTCACTATCTATTTTTTTGTCTAGATGGCCTTCTATTTTAAATTAGATTTTTTTGAAAATAATTTAGCGTATTTGTAAACACGTGTGTGTTATGAATACACACGATGTTAATACCTTGAAAGCAATGGTGTCAGATATTTTAAATTTTATTATCAAATTAATTATTAATTAATAGTAAAATTTCATATTTAATTTAGGTTAGGTTTAGGTGCGTTTAGGTTAGGTTAGGTTCAGGTTCGTTTAGGTTAGGTTAGGTTCAGGTTAGGTTTGGTTAGTTTAGGTTAGGTTTAGGTTCGTTTAGGTTAGGTTTGGTTAGTTTATGTTAGGTTTAGGTGGTTTAGGTTAGGTTAGTGTAATTTATATTAAAATATTAATATTAATTTTGTAATTTTTATTTTTATTTATTTTTGTATATGCTTATTTATAAATTCAAATATCTGGCACCGTTGGAACGTATTACGCCAGTATTTCTTTGTTTACGTTAGCGCTAAAGCACAATTAAAAAATTAAAATATTGCTAATATAAAATATTAAAAATAAAAAGTCCTTCATAAATATAGTGTCAATATATATAAAGTATTCACAGGTATTTAAGATATTAATAATTAAAACTTGTTTAAAAAAACAACAACGAACCAATCATAACCTTTGTTTACATTGCGCGTCACCGTGATGTCACGACCAATGAGAGGCTTAGTCTCAGATTGGACCAAATGTCAAGGACTCTCCCTGTGTCTTTTTTGATTTTAATAACAAACAGCTGACCTTTTTATTATTTTCATATATATATATGGTAATTTAAAGCAACAACCCCATATTGTATATAACTTATAACAAGATTTTCATGTTGTGTAATTGAAACACATCTGTAAATGATTATACGCATTATTGACATGTGTCATTACATCATAATATGTAATGTACTTTGTACAAACTGAGGATAAATAAATAAAACTCTGTAATAGATTAAGAGTTGAGCTAAAGCAGAGATCGAGCATATAGCAGTCACAAAACAACAAGGTCTAAAGATGGAAACTGTCACGGCGCCAGTTTAGAATTTCACCAGACGATCCACACTCTTCACATCTGCTGAAATGCAATACTCCCTTTCTCAGAAAAGGTATATAAAGCCCCCGTCTTAACCTAAAAATATAGTCACTTGATAGTCACTTCACCATCTGCGTGAGCCCTCGTCGGTTGTACCCCAGGTCCACCTCATCGGCCATGTAGCCCAGTAAGAACTCTTCTATCTCCATCTTTCGCTCCTAGCTCAACTTTTATCTGTTCACGGAACTTTCTTAGTGCAACTGTGTCTTCGATTTTTGTGTGGACATTCCCAAGCTTTCCACTCTGCCTCGACCACGACTGCCTGTACTTTGTGAGAACTGTAAAAGGTCTTCCAAGGTGCAGAGAGGTACTGGAAAACTCCTTATCCTGACTGTTCCTCTCGGTCAACACAGTATAGCGAGATTCAACAGAACCTCATCACATATATATAAATATTTTTTGTATTTATATATATAATTGTATAACTGAATCAGAAATTTCAATCTTTCTAAATTTTTTGAATAATCTAAAACCATTTTTGAAATTCACACACGAAATTGAAAAAAAAAAAACAATTCTCTGGCATTTTTAGATATTCAAATTAAGAAAAAACAAAATAAAATTGAAACTAGTATTTATAGAAAGTCTACATACACTCTCTGGAAACTACCTAAATTTCAATTATTTCGGCCCAGTCCATCACAAAATTTCAGTTGTAAACACTCTCTCTAAAAGATTAACAACACATTGCTCAATGAAAAATGATGAAAATATGGAGAGAAATAGAATTTTTAAAGACCTAAAAAACAATGATTACCCAGATAAAATTATTAAAAAACACCTTTACAAACCTAAATTTGTGCAATCAAGTAATAGCTCTGATCAATCAAAAAGGTTTTATCGCACCCTCCCTTACAGCTACGGCTCTGAACGAATTGCCAGAGTCTTAAAGAGAAACAATATAATTGCTACATTTAAATCTTCATTCAATTTGAAAAAAATCCTACGCCACCCAGACACCAAACAAATTAGCAAATTAGAAAACAAAAACAATGTAATTTACAAAATACCATGCAATGATTGCCCCGCCAAATACATAGGAGAAACAAGCAAGCCTCTAAAAGATCGAATCAATCAACATAAAGCTGGTTTAAGAAATTATAATCCATTATCACTCCTTGTAGACCACGCTTTGAAAAACAACCACACACCGGACTTTGATAAAACAGATATTTTATACAAGGACATAAATGAAAAACATTGCAGATTATTTTTGGAAAGTTGGACCTCCGCAGTAGACAAAGATAGTATTAATAGGAAAATTGAACTACCAGAGATATATTCGCAATTTAGATCGTCATAAAATATTTAAAGTTTAATTTTTCATTCATTTTTTTTTTACTTCAAATTCCCGATAACTTAGGTCTATATTTTAATTAATTTTATAGGGAGAGGTACACATTTAGAAGCACGTAAAAATGTTTTAATGCTCAAAACGCATTTTTCCTTTTATATATCTTTCTTTTAATTTATGCAACATCGTTTAAGTTTATTTCAAATACAATCACACGCTTATTTTATATGTATTATATTATTATATATATTGATGGTTCAATGTCTTCAATGTTTTATTTGTGTGATATCATTAAAAAAAATATTTTCCCATTTTCACTTATATTTTATTTCGAATTTCACAATTTTACATTTTACATTTTAAAAAAATTTATTTCAACCAACTTTTTAAACATTTTTTACGCTTTGTGTTTTCAGTAAAAATTTTAGTTTAACATTTCTTTTATATATAATTTGTTATTTTTATTTATTTTTATACGAAAAATCTTTTTACACATAGTACGAATAATTTTAAAATATAAAATAGACGTTATTGTTAATTTTCAAAATATTCACACCCATATTTTACAAAAATTATTTTGTTCATAATATAAATATATTTATCAATTTTTTTTCCCTCCGTTGAATATAACAAAATATTTTTAAAAACTTAATGCTGTTGACGTTATGTGGCGCTGAGTTTGTTGTTGACACACTTTAAAATGTTATAACACCTTGATGAAGGTTGGCGTTCAGCCAGCTGAAATATTGGTAAAATAAATTATTTTTGATCCAATGTATGCCTTTTTAATTAAATATATATAAATATAAAGAGAAATACTGAAGATAACGGGCTGAACATGAAAATCCCCCCATTAAAAGTCACATATCTACGAATTCGTGTAAGTTGGCGTATTACTGTGATTGAGACACTACTAAATAATACTCCCCAAATAATGAATGAAATTTTCTAACGATTTAGCCAAAACAACTAAATGCATAGATGAACAAAAAAGGCAATAGACAATATTCAAATTCAAAATGAATCGGATCTATAGCTAGCTTTCTTCAGTATATTTAAGTTTGAAGTCGCTGGAAAGAAAGAAAAAGCCGAAGAAAGATAATGAAAGAATTTCCAGAAATGTAACACATTTAAACACCATACATTGTAACTATGTGATTAAATGGTAATAAGAAACAAAAAAGTTTAGAAACTTTCCTAAATTAAAAGTCTCTCTCTCATGTTTTTGATTTCCCTAAATACTCCAGGAAAGTTTTTGTAACCAAAACTAATGAAAGTGTGTGTCAGGTTATTTTTCCAATTTTAAAAGTTATTAATAATTAATAGAGACCATTTTTTCTCGATGGTCAAAAATTTTCTTTTTTTTTATAGAGGGAAGAATTTGTCTCTATAATTTATTCATAGATAATTAAACGATTCTCTGTGAAATGTCAAAAGACAAATATTCAACTCTACAATTTGCCATTAATGCTAATAAATATTTGATCAAGGTATTGATTAAAGAATAGGAAGCGCAAGAAATACACTGTCTTAATAAATTGGCAATTAGATTGCTTTCCATCAAATTGATGAATGAAAAATTAATGATATTCGTAATACTAAAAAGATTAGATTTAATCGTCAAAATATTTAAATAAGAATGTATATTTTTACGTATATAAAATTTACATGAGATAGATTTGGGATTATCCGAAGAACCCTTGAATTTCTAAATGGATTTCAACGATTTAGGTGTCTATCATTGATATCCGATCTTTAGCATCCGATCTTTAGCGGGAAAGTTGTGCGCTCGAAGCAAAAATACTTGTGACATTTCTACAATTACAGATATATATTTTTATAGTTTCGTTGAAACTCCATCACCACAAATAAACCTTACAGACTATAAAATCATAATAAACAAATTAATAGTTAATTTAATCTACCAGACCGCTTCTTAGAAACCGCTGGGAGGGTTCACCACTGATGAGCCAAGATGAGCCCTCACAATATATTTTTCCTCGCAGTAAGGACAGTAGAAGTTTGTTTTGTGTTTTAAAAAGAAACATTCGTGTGTTTTATATATATAATGCCTACATTTCTTTTATATAGATGACACGTCATCGCCTTAGAATTATAATTCAAAAGTCATAACTATCTGTTAGATTGGATTTGTGAAATTACTGGGAAGATTCATCACTGATGATCCTAGTTTTATAAATTCTCTCTCCCCTTTATCGTCAGTTTACCAATTGTAAGAATTCGTTCCATCTGTTTAAAAACGAAATACTACTGATTAATTCCATCCTTTAAAGTGTTTGATCTAAAGCTATGTGAGCCAAAAACTTTTCAAATTTTGAAATTAATTCTGGAACAGAAGATATAGGATATCTCAACAAGTTGGAAAATAGTTGAGGTTATTGTGATTGATTTGAACAAACGATCGTCTGAATATAGAATGACTCCAAGAGTATCAAGATTAAATCCTAATTTTGATAATCAATTTCGTCCTTTATCAAGTCTTCAAAGTTTCTTCAACATTTTCGTAATGGTCCAGTTTGAAAATACAGACAATTACAACAAGTATATTGACATCCTGTCAATGTAATTATACATGTATACAAATCGTCATAATATATAATAGTTATGGCAACAGTTACAATGAGATATGAATAGAGAAATAAATCAATCATAAGTACAATTCCTAAGTCCATGACGTCTCTGCTGGAGTTCGCAGAAAGATCGCCAGCAGGTGACACCCATCACAAACTTATCCGCTGAGGCAATGGTGACGGCTTGGTCCTCGAGATCACGTGAGATCTGTAAGAATCTCTGTTCAACTCCTCTTTATTTACCTTCGTGCATTATGGAGCACAAGCAAATAACACACATGGGGGTTATCCCATAATCACCGTCAACAAGACAAAGCACGGCTTCACGTCTGGCCAGATGGGCTTCTTCCTTCCTGAATGGTCCTTCCGCTCCCCCCCCCCCCCCCCCCCCCAGTTCACAGGTGGTGGACGATTTTATCCCCCTCTCTGGACCTCGTTCTAACAAACTCATCGACAGTTCAAGCACGATATGTAATAGGGTGTATGTGATGGAAGAATGATACATGCCGTCAATTTTCAACCACCACGACCTGGGATCGAATCTCGCATTGAACGCTTTTTTTCTGCTTCAATGGCCTTCGATTCTGACACAAGTCAAACCCCAACAGTGAGTGCAAGTAACCAAACGTGGTTCTGGAATCTTCTTTCTTGTAATTGCAAGAGAGAGAAAGAGGTAATCTACTTTCTACAAAGGCATAATCGCAAACTACCAACCACAATTATCATTACCTATACCACGTGTACTCGGGATAAGTAAAAAAAAAAAAGAGAAAAAAAAAAAAACATTTATATTATAATTAAGATATTACTCTTTTTTTAATTTCTCTCTTCTCTTAAGAGTGATTAAGATTGAAACCGCTATATAGTCCATATAAGATGATATAATGTTCAATACAACTAAATGAATACAATTAAAAATAAGATTATATAGATATAAATTATTTGTAATATATACATTTTTATTTTATATAGATATAAATATGAATGCATAAACATAATTGATAAATTCATAACACACAAAGTTGCGGGAGGTTGATATTCATTTACCTAGAAGGGCACCTCTCTCTTCAATGAATATCATCCTCCCGCAACTCTATGTTGTAATCTTGCCTGAAAACCTTGCCACTTCACCAGTATACCCACCTGTTTGGTGATTTCAACCGATTTCATAACCATTCTCGTAGGAAGTTATGGAATCGAATCCCCCTCTGTACTGATGAGAGCCGAAGCACGAAACCATGGTATACAGGTTGGCTTTTTGTCTGAATTTTTGCCAACCATGATGTTGTGGCTCACTATCATCACTAGTAAAGTATTTTACTAGGGTGATAAAGCAGTGAATCGTTCTGGTACTGTAGGCGCCATCCCGACCAGAGAGCCGCAGACAAACGGAATATAATAAACAGAATATGGAAGCCGAGCTCCCCAGAAAAAAGGGGATACACCGACGCTGACGTCACGCCACGACTACGCTGCGAACTTTGTTTTCGTTGTTCCCCCCCCCCCCCCCCCCTCTCGCTTGTTCTTTTGTAACTATTGTGTTGGAGCGGGTCGCTCCTTAAATAAATGCATGTATTAGTTTATAATTAAATGGAATCCCTTCTTTTTTTCCCAGTAAGAGACGCCTACGGAAGCCAACAGAATTTCAGAAGTGGGATAACCCTGAAGAAAGAAGAATTGCTGGAGTGATTAAGCAGCAACAAAGGACGCGCGACGCCATGTTGGATTACCCTAAAGAAGAAGCTGCAGCACGAATGGTATGTACGTAACCTTATTACCATTTATTTGAAAGTGTATTTTAAAGTATTACCATTATTTGAAAATATTTTAAAGTATTACCATTTATTTGAAAGTCTTTAAAAGTAAATTGAAAAAAAAGTAGCGGTAAATACGCTGATAACCTAACTTGAAGAAACAAATAGAAGTATTATTACAAGTCATCTCGATAAAAGTATTATCGCAAAGTATTGCGGTATAAGTGTTGTCCCAAAATTACTAAAGAAAAGTTGATTTCGTTTAGAGAAATAATTAAAACAGTACGTATCAGGTTTAGCTAGTTTTATTTAATTATTTTTTGTTTTGTTTATACTCTATCTTTTTTGAAAAATATGACTTATTTAGCCAGAGTAAAGAAATTTGAGCAAGTTGGCGTATGAACTCGGCGAGGTAGTACCGCTAGAGAGCAGGATCGTCGACTTAAAACGCCTTATCCTGAATAGTCAATCTTACGAAGAAGAATTCGCAAAGCAACTGTTGGAGACTCTGATCGAGGAACGGGAACAAACGGAACGGGAGCAAACAGAACGAGCAGAACGGGAGCGAATGGAACAAACAGAACGAGCAGAACGGGAGCGAATGGAACAAACAGCACGAACAGAGCGTAAGCAAGCAGAACGAATAGAACAAGAACGAAAAGAACAAATGGTAATGGAATTCGAGCTTGAGAAGCTGCGCATCCAGACTATGCATGGAAAAAACGATCCGTCTCGCGGTACCAGTAATAACGCACATTGCGAGATACGTAAACCGATGCCCAAGTACGAATCGAAGGACAGGTTGGATGAAGACCAATGGGCATTCAGTCTTCTAGGATTACTACCTTACGAAATGACGCAATTAATCGCTCGGGAGACAGAAGGGCAAAGCGGCGATTATAGATTCGTGAAAAGGTTGCTCCTAAAACGGTACAAGTTGAGCCCCGAACAGTTCAGACAAAAATTCGAGAAGCACGATAAATCTCAAAAGGGTTCCTGGAGAGACTTCGCTTTCGAATTGCGAGGGTTTTTCAACGAATGGATCGAAGGAATGAACGTGGAAAATTTCGACGCTCTAAAGGATTTGTCCGTCACTAACCAGCTAAAGAAAAATGTCCCAAATGTGCTGCGTAATCATCTCATTGACGATTGGACCAAGATAAACAACCCAGATGTGTTGGTGGCGGATAAACTGGACGAGTACGAAAATGTTCGCGCCGAGATGGGACCTCCGCATTGGAATTCGAAATACACCATACCACCGTCGTTTCAGCAGAAATCTGCGAGATTTCCCAACCGAAGCGAAGTTAAAGAGACCGAACAAGGAACGAATGTTTCGAGTAGAGAGGCTGCAAGGAACGAAATCAGTGAAAAGTATCCTAACACCTCGAGGAGAATGGTCAACCGTGCAATCAGAAACGACAAGGGAGAACCGAAGTGCTTCAACTGTAATCAGTTTGGACACATTGCCAGAGACTGCCCAGTACCCAAGGCTACGTTGACATGCCGAGGATGCGGTCAAACGGGGCACAAGGAAAGAAATTGCACAAAACCCAAAAGAAGGACTAAAAGTAGTCAACCTGGAAGTCGAAGGACTGAAGTCTGTCCCGCCAGAAGTATATTTGAAGGACGCCAAGATCGAAAACAAGGAGACCGTGAAAGCAATGATAGACACCGGGAGCAGCAGTTGCCTATTAAGAGAATCGGTCGCAAGGAGGATCAACGTCGACATCGAACCAGACTCGACTAGTCTGTACGGCATCGGTAACCAGACCGCACCAGCTGCCAGGACCGTTGGGAAGGCGACAGTTGACCTGGAGATTGATGGCGTCGTCGGAAAAGAAATCGCTGTATTCATTGTTAACGATGATGCCCAACCTTATCACCTACTAATTGGAAGAACATGGACAGATCTGCCCTACGTATCCTTCGCCAGAATCGGTAAGGAACTGCATATTGGCTATTCAACCGAATTTCCGTTTGCTAATCTGCAAGAAGAAATCAAGTCGCGTCGCGTTGAACTGAGAGCAACCGAGACTGTTCAGTTGGGAAGCGACTGCATTAACTTTGCAAGTGCAATTACAGACGAGGTAAGGAACGGATACGTATTGTTCACAGGAGTAGACGACTGTGTCAATTCTCTATTGGAAGTGGTCGATGGAAAGACGACCGTACCCATCATCTCAGTTGGCAAGGGCAATTTGAGAGTAAAGAAAAATCAATGCATAGGTCGAGTTGAATTGCTGAGCCCTGATGACATTGTTGTTAACCTGGACGTGTCAGAGGATTCGTTTAAGACTAAATGTGAAGAGAAGAGGGAAGGACAGGACCAAATTAAACGAAAGCGCCCCATTCTGCCTGAGGACGTCAACATCAATCATTCTCTGACTCCGAAAGAGAGACAAGAAATCCTCGACCTAGTGAATGAATATAGACTGTTTCGCTCTTGGTATGGGTAAATTAGGGTGCACCGATGTCACCAAGATATATATTAAGGAGGATGATGGAAGCAAGCCAGTCTGTCTGAGACCGTACAAGACGACTGCAAGTGAACGCGAAGCAATCAGGGAGATTGTCAGAGAGTGGAAGGACAATGGAATAGTCACGGAAACTAGATCACCCTACGCTAGTCCCGTCCTACTTGTGAGAAAGAAAATTGGAGATCATCGTTTGGTGGTGGATTATAGGAGACTCAACATTCAAACAGTTAAGGACAAGTTCCCTTTACCGAGGATAGACGACCTTCTGGAAGGCCTACGGAATGCGAAATTCTTCACCACTCTGGATCTGGCGCATGGATATCTGCAGATGATACAGGTCAATTCGAAAGGATGATTTTTGGACTCGCCAACGCACCAGCAGAATTCCAAAGACTGATGCACACTGTTCTAGGTCCGCTGCTGAACAAGAAGGCATTCTGCTATCTCGACGACGTGATTATCCCGGCGAAGGATTGGCGGGAGATGATCGAAAGGTTGAGGGAAGTACTTGAAAGAATAAGATCAGCGAAGTTGACACTGAAACCCTCTAAATGTGAGTTCGGAAGGAGGGAAGTTAAGTTCCTAGGGTATGTCATCAGTACAGGCGGACTTAAGCCAGGCCCAAGAAAGATCAAGGCGATAGAAGAATTTCCAGAACCCAAGAATGTCCACGACATACGACGCTTTCTGGGACTGACGAATTTCTTCAGACGATTTGTAAAGGACTTCGCGAGGAAAGCAGAACCGCTGAGCAGACTTACAAAGAAAGGTACACAATTTGAATGGAAGGAAGAACAGCGAAGGTCATTTGGAGGACTTCGAAATGATCTGGTCGAATATCCGGTACTAGCTCATTACAACCCTGAACTTAAGACAGAAGTACATTGCGATGCGAGTGCTGAGGGACTAACAGGAATGTTGCTACAGGAGGACGGAGACTGCAAATGGCGCTTGGTCTACTGTGTGAGCAAGAAGACAACAGAGGCTGAGAAGATGTACCATTCAAGCAAATTGGAGCTGATGGCGATAGTGTGGACCTTGGATCGACTACGTCAGTTCCTCGTCGGAATCAAGTTTACAGTGGTTACAGATTGCCAAGCGCTGGTCTACATGAACGCGAAGAAGACTACAAATCCTCAGCAGATAGCGCGATGGTACAATCTGATTCAGGAATACGATTTCGACATCCGGCATAAACCAGGAGAGAAGATGGCCCACGTAAACGGAATGAGCAGAGCTCCAGTCGACGACCCTAGAGACACGATGGAGGAAATCGTGGAGAAAAACCTCGAAGTATGCTTCACAATCACTCTGGAAGAACAAATCATGATGATTCATCATTCCGACCCTGAATTGAGGGACCTGATCCAGATCTTTCGAAAGGACCCGTGTGATAGAACAGTAGGAGAACAAAATAGAATTAACGACTACAGCTACAAAGGAGGCAGACTTTTCCGCATGGTGAAAAATTGAGAAGAAGAACGAGCCCTGTATGTTATACCCAAAAGTATGAGGAAAAGTTTAGTTGTTAAATTCCATGATCTAATGGGACATTTTGCGGTTGATAGGACTGTCAACAAAATTAAGGAATTTTACTGGTTTCCTTTAATGAAGAGGTACGTTCGACGCCATGTTGCTAGGTGTGTCGAGTGTTTATTTAACAAAATTCCCGGTGGAAAACAACAAGGCTTCTTACACCCCATTAAGCCAGGCAAGAGACCGTTTTCTATCGTACATATGGACCACGTAGGCCCTTTCGTGAGAAGTACAAGAGGTAACCAGGAACTTTTAGTGATTGTCGATAATCTGACAAGATTTGTCCGATTAAGCCCTGTAAGGAATACATCGACGCAGAACGTCCTGAAGGTAATGAAAAGTTTTGTGAATGATTTCGGACTACCCGACAAGATCATCAGCGACAGAGGGTCATGTTTTACCTCAAGGCAATTTGAAGAATTCTGTCGAGGAAATGGAATACATCATACACTGAACTCTACGAAACATCCGCAAGTGAACGGGATGGTCGAAAGAGTGAACCGAACAGTATTGTCCACTATAGCAACCGGTATCGAGGATCCGCGACGGAAGGATTGGGACCTGAAGATCAAGGAGGTAGAGCGAGACCTGAATAATGCGGTGAACAAGACGACGAATAAAACACTGTTCGAAACTCTCCACGGCTATTCCCCTCGATTCCACGACGGGATACTTAGAAGATTAGCCGACGAAGATATGGATCCGTGGACCGAGCCGGAGAGAATTCAAGAGAGTGTGAGAACCCAAATTGAGAATAAACAAGAAATCATGAAGACGTACTACGATAAGAAGAAGTGCCGTACACTCCAATTCGAAGTAGGAGAAATTGTAGTGATGAGGCATGTACCCAAAATGACTGGTGAACCAACCAAGGCGCAACCCAAGTATCGAGGACCTTTGATAATCACCGAGGTTCTGCCAAGCGACACGTACAGAGTGACTCAGTTAAGCGAAAGAACCGGTGGACGGTTCTACACGACAACGGCCCATATCAGTCAACTGAAGTATTGGCACAGTGAAGAAGATGATTCAGCTACAGAAGAAAGTCCGGACGAGGAGTCAGAAGAAGAAGACACCCTCCGACGCAACCCACGACGTTCCTGCAACGCAAGGTTCAATCGAGGACGATTGAAATCCATGAATGGCCGAATGTAGGCGCCATCCCGACCAGAGAGCCGCAGACAAACGGAATATAATAAACAGAATATGGAAGCCGAGCTCCCCAGAAAAAAGGGGATACACCGATACTGACGTCACGCCACGACTACGCTGCGAACTTTGTTTTTGTTGTTCCCCCCCACTCGCTTGTTCTTTTGTAACTATTGTGTTGGAGCGGGTCGCTCCTTAAATAAATGCATGTATTAGTTTATAATTAAATGGAATTCCTTCTTTCTTTTTCCCAGTAAGAGACGCCTACGGAAGCCAACAGTACATAATTAAAGGGAGAGGTGCTCTCTAGAACTACAGAAAGCGGGAAGACATTGAATTCAGGGATCTTTTTATGTTTAGAAACAGTAAGGAATCATATTTAAAATTTAGGAAATCCTATAAATATCTATGATTTTCTTTCTTGGTTATAAAACCGTAATTGCTAAACTATGTATTTGTATTTATTCAATGGTTGTTCCTAGGTAAGATATAAATTCAAGCATGATTGTAATGTCCTTTTCCTTTCTTTTCTTCTTTAAACTTCTACTCAAACCTTGTAATTCACCAATAGTTCTCTGAATTTAGTGTTGTTGCTTGACGCAAACATTGCTTATGGGGATATCGCGTCTTATTTGATGATAATAAAAATAGGTACACGAAAAAAATATATATATATTATGAAAAAGACATCTCCTTATCGTGCAACTGAAAGTTTCTGGTGGCTTGCGTCATCTATCGGAATAAATATCAACTATTCTCGTTGATTTTTAATTATTCCAGAATTAGCCAAATACCCATTCTTGATTAATCAAGAAAAGCTAACCACGGACGCGTTTCGGGCTATTGGCCCTCATCAGTGTGGTGCAAGCTGTACCTCAACGACCAAAAAACTGGTCATTCAGGCATCCTGAAAAATCATGAAACGGGTAGTTAAGGCTAAATAGTTAAGTCAAGTAGTCTTGATTAATCAAGAATGGGTATTTGGCCAATTCTGGAATAATTTAAAATCATCGAGAATAGTTGATATTTATTCCGATAGATGGCGCAAGCCACCAGCAACTTTCAGTTGCCCGATAAGGAGATTACTTTTTCATAATTTATGCACCTTATCCCAGTACAATATCACATTTGTACTATTTTTCAAATATATGTATATATATGTACACAATACATATGGTCTCTCCTGTGGAGAGCCATGCCTCTTTATATCTCGAGATCTTTATTTTTTCCTAGTTTTCTACCTTAAAACTGCTATTTGGTGAATAATATATTTATAAAAAATAAAACTTAACTTATTTACAAGATATATGTTATATATAAGGAAGATTGGTTTTAGATGGAAAAAATAATTTCATTTGAAATATAAAATTTATCACATCAAATAAATACCTGGAATTACTTTGATAGAAGAAATCTATCGGCTTATGTTTTATATTCAATTTTTTTTTTATTTTAATCCATGCAAAAATAGTAATATACATACATGTATAATATATATAAATAATCAATTTCGAGAATAATAAACTTTGTGAGAATGCATTCAAAGTTTATCTTTTTACATCTTATACATAAAATATATTTCCCTATCAGGTATTAAGATAAAAAAAATAAGAGCTTAATATCCAAAAGACGCATATATATATTAACAGAAATGATTAACATTTCTAATGTGTATTGCAATTTCTTCGAATTGAGATAAAAATATTCCCTCTAGAGATATGCTACCAGATTGGCTTGCTTAGAAGTAAGAAAGGATACATTTTTATTTGGTTGAGAAACTGTAAATCAATATCATTTCACAACTACGTAACGCTATTATCATAGGGTACATCAGAAGATATTTTTATTTATAATTTATAAATAAAATCATAAAGGTTTTTCGATTGTTTCTATTTTTTTTTAAATTTAAAACGTAAAAAAAGAGAGACGTTTTTGCAGAAACTCCTTAATACACAACATTGCAAGATATATATATATGATATTCGAATTTATAAATTTTGTAAAATACACTCAAATATAATAAATTATATTGGTTTATGCATTTGACTGCAGTAACTTACATCTGAAAGGCACTGTTCTTTAACTTGAAGGGTGGGCGCATAGTGCTTCATTGCATTTGAAAGGCACTGTTCTCTAACTTGAAGGGCAGAGGCGCATAGAGGTTCAATGCACCTGAAAGGTACTGTTCTTTAACTTGAAGGGCAGAGAAGCATAGAGGTTCATTACATCTGAAAGACACTGTTCTCTAACTTGAAGGGCAGAGACGCATAGAGGTTCATTGCACCTGAAAGGCACTGTTCATTAACTTGAAGGGCAGAGACGCATAGAGGTTCATTACATCTGAAAGGCACTGTTCTTTAACTTGAAGGGTGGGCGCATAGTGCTTCATTACATCTGAAGGGACTGTTTTCTAACTTGAAGGGTGAAAACACATGGGGCTTCATTACATCTGAAAGGCACTGTTCTTTAACTTGAAGGGTGGAAGCACATCGGGCTTCATTACAACTTAAAGGCACTGTTCTATAATTTGAATGGGTAAAAACATAATATACATTTGTGAAAACAATTCTCATGGGCTATGAGAAGCATAATATGCCCTCCTTTAAGTCACCGTTTCAATTTGCCAGTTTTAAAAAAAATCATAGCAAATTAAAGACAGCTATTATTGTCTCTTGTTCCTAATTGTACTATATGCTTCCAAAATACATACTGTTAAGTATTTGACAACTATTCAGAAAGCTAGTGTATTTGCTTAAAAATAAATTTCTATATATTTAAGAATGATTGATCACACTTTACTCGGAAGCAAAGATTAAAAATATTTAGGAAAGTTGAATAAAACAAACCTCTACCAAATTAAGAGAACAAAGAATAATGCTGACA
>CP092883.1:37562296-37651331 GCA_030710605.1 Cordylochernes scorpioides
AGAATATTTTACAAGTCAAAAACCGCATTCACAACTATCTTCATAAACATGGTGAAGTTATAATAACGAAAGTCCATTTTCTAAATCCTTAGTAATCTGCTGTCACATCCGTTGTTTGGGTTTCCTAGTAGTGTTCTGGGAAGTACTGAGATCTTGCTGACGCCATGTCCGTTACTTTCTGTACAGGAGGAAAGAGCTGAGCTGATTTCTCTCATTTATCTTTATGTTCATTTATCTAAATAAAAATTTTAATGTTTTTAACCAAAATACTTGTTTTTTTGCGATCTTAGTTTTCTTAATTAAAAGCTTTTTTTTTCTATATGGCAATATATTGAGAGAGGTATAAACAATTTGGGTTTCTGTAACGGAATCAAAACGCCAACAACCGGACTGTCCAGCTCACTAGTACAAACCGGTGACTAGCAGTTCTATTCGTGGCCTGAATGGATTTCTGGGAAGAATCAGTTAACCAGAAATTTCCATTTTAGGGGTCGAGTCTGGAAGGGAAATATAATGAACAGATAAAATTTCTAATGCACGGTGGATTCTGTGGCCAATGGACATGCGTCGGATCTGGAAGCTGTTGGCTTCTGCGCTTCATCTATGATTTCTTCCTGAAGTAAATCTGCATAAGACCGGTGGTCTTAATAAAGCTGTATGTGTGTATATATCAGAATTATCAATATATGGAATTACAATGAAGGGTTTTGAATTTCATTGAAACACTGCTAGTTGAAGCCAAGAAAACTACGAGGGTAAGGTAAAAAGTTCTCAGCCTGACCCGGAGATGGCATTCCAATCGGCAAAATATTACGTTTCCTCTCTGCGCGCCCATGTAGTTTGTTCGTAGGACAAATTTCAACTTGTTCGCTAAAGTAGTTTGTGTAAAAGCGTCTTTACAGCACACGTCTTGCGCGTGTTTGGTTAAAATATATAAACTTGAATATCGGGCAGTTATTAATTTATTTGTTTCGGATGGATTAACCTCCCTAAAGAAATTCATCCGAAGTTGACAAAAGTTTACGGGAACTCTGATCCTTCAATTTCAACAGTTAAACAGTGGACAGCTGAATTTAAACGTGGTCGAACCTCGTTCGAATATGACCCACGTGAAGGACGGCCAAAAACTGCAACCCCACTGGAAACTATCAAAAAGGTACACAATATCGTGTTGGACGATAGGCGAGTGAAGATGGATGAGATAGCTGAGGCCGTGGGAATATCGGAAGAAAATAAAAAAGTTATACAAGAAACATAGCCCTGGAAGCGCTCGAATTATTTATTTTATTAAATTATTATAAATAGTTTTAGCTGTGTGTAACAAGTTTATCTATATTGAAAGATTCCCCGTCACCACTATCCTGATATTGTTTAACATACAAATTACACTCCTGGCTAAAATCCTATGCATACCAACTTCAGAAAGATATTTTATTTTGGGAGCAGAGAAAATATATCAATCAATGCCTTAGTAAATTATGGCACGAAAGATTGGTGCCATATACGGCAGCCATGGAGACCATTATAGAAGTATTTAGTATAATTTTCATATAGCCATAACAAGCTGTGCATATCAATCCCATGGCTTAGATTATAATGAGTGGTCACGTCTTCCTTCACAAATGGTCAGGTATTGCCAAGTGTTCATTTGCTGATGAAACCCGGAACTCTAGGCCGGAACAACACAGGAGATTGCTTCTTAAACAAATTACGCCATTAAGGACGGCAGCCAAATATGGGAATCATTCATGGGAGAGAATATAGCATATGATGTACCCATATTTAGTGTCTTATAAATTATAGCTTAAGCCACCACACTCTAACTTGTAATACATGATATTATAGCCATTTTTTTTAAATAAAAAAAAATAATACCAAAGAAAAATGGCATAGGATCAAGTGGTAACATTTAGAAAAAGGCATCTTTTGATCGTATAACTTAAATTTCTGATGGCTTGTGCCATCTATTTGAATAAATATAAACTAATATATATTTTTTCAAATTCTAGAATACGTTGATTTTTCAGGAGCCTCTAGGACCAACCACATCATGTTGATGAGGACCAACAGAATGAAACGCATGTGTACCTGTGGTTGGCTTTTTTTATTTATCAAGTAAAGTTATTTGTACAATATATATTCTGGAATTAAAATTTATTTAGTTTATCTTTATTTCAACACGAATATTTTATTTATAAAATGTTCTTTTATATATCTACCATAAAGGTATTTTAAATTCAGATAAATAAATAGATTTGATAAAATGTCATGGCAGGCAGCGAATATTATTGCATCATGGCTAATGAACCTATTTTATTTTAATTTGTAATATTATTTTTCATATATTTTAAATTAAAATTTATATTTTATATTTATTTATTTTATTAAACAGAATATATGTATTATAGAATCACCATTTGTATTTTGGTACTTTAATTTAATTTATTGTTACAAAAGCACGAAGTCCAAAGGACTATGGTGCTGTGCTAGAATTATTTACATATATATGATTAAATATTTACACGATGGATTAGTAGTGTTTTGTAAATTATTGTACAAATAGTTCTAAACTTAACAAAGTTCTCATAAGAGAGATAGAGTATATACACAAAGAGAATTTGGTAATGTTTCAAAGTATCTACATACAATTTGATTAGTCAGAGGGCAAGTTAAAAGAAGATGCTCTGGTGATTCAACATCTAAGCGGCATTCACATGTTGGATCATTGATAACATTCAGTTTGAATAGGAAACTTAAGAAGGGTCCTTTGCCTGTTAAAAATAAAGTAGTGAATTTATCAGAAGAAATGAAATTTGGGACAGCAATTTATATGATCTATTCCTGGAGCCTTGCCATTTTTGAGTTTTTCAATTATTGAACAGATTTGAATATTATCAAAATAAATGATTTTATCATTAGAAAAAGTATACCTCTTGCCTCTTATTAATTTATGATAGTTTGTGTCAGAAGATTGACAGTCTTTCGGAAATAGAGAAGAGAGAAGATTTTTCATTTCTGATTCGAGCACATCTTGAGCTACATTTAGAATTGGTAAATCAAAAGACCTAGGAGAAATATTTTGTTTAAAAGTTTTATAAATATTACCAAAAGGAGATGATTTTCAACTTCCTCCAGGAATACCCTCCAGCTTACATTTCTTGTTTTTTCAATAATATTCATATACCTTTTTCACTGTGTGACTTCACTGCTCTCTTTGATGTGAGAAATAAATAAATTATTCTGGGGGCTACTTAAAGTAGAGTTATCTCATTATTCCCTTATATAAATTTGTAGGATGGTTTAAACACGCTCTGGTAAGATGCAAGACCCGGCACAGGAGAGAATCAAGGTTGAAGAGTCCACAAGGCCGCAACCTGGTGCAACAATAAAAACTGGAGTGATGGTAGTTGCTATATGGTAGAGTGTAGAGGAATGTGGTAGATTTAGACATCTTTGTAGAGGGGAGAAAACGGAGGTTGTAGAGGCAGTTGGCGAATCTCTACACCGTCTAACCATAACTGGCAAAAAAATACAGGCAAATCTTGATAAACCATAGAGGGGGATAGGAATCCAATATATATTTTATATAGATAGCGGCCAATATAAACCCCAGTGTAGAAGTAGGTAACAAATATAAATCACAGTGTAGAGGTAGGTGTCCAATATAAACTACATTTCAGATTTTAGAAAGAGATAGCGGCCAATGTGAACCCCAGTGTAGAGGTAGGCGGCGAAAATAGACCATTAGTGTAGATGTAAGTGTCCAATATAAACTACATTTTAGATTTTAGAGACATATAGCGGCCAATAAAAACCCATAAAAACTACATTGTGAAGTAGGCTGTCAATATGAACCCCAGTATAGAAGTAGGTAACAAATATAAACCACAGTGTAGAGGTAGTCTACCGATATAAACTACAGTGTAGAGGTAGACTGCCAATTCAAACCACAGTGTGAAGATGGGCGACCAATATCAACCACATTTAAGAAGTTCGACCAATATAAAACACAGTGTAGAGATAGGCGACCAATATAAACCACATTTAGAAGGTAGGCGGCCAATATAATTCACATTTAGGAGGTAGCCATTTAACCACGGTCTTCAATCGATCCCCAGCGCGGCGAAATATTTGCATAACCCCGGCAATCCGGATTTACATATCTACAGATTCCATGACAAATATTTACACTTGAAGGTAAATGTCGGTTCTCTCTGTGCCCTTTGTTCACCTACCTCACTCTTGAATATAATACGACGGTTTATATTAGGGCATACAACGCTCAAATACACCTATTGCTATATATAGCTTTCTATCTATATATTGTGGCGAAGAAATATTTTATTATTTTATTTAATTTGATATTATTCAATGAAAATATTCAACAGATTATAAAATATTTATTAATCTGTATTTGTAAAATCATCTTTAAAATATTTCTTTGCTTGCTTGTTCAAGACTCCCTAGCTGTAGATAGTTTTGGTTGATAATTGACGACTAGTCGTACTGACGCCATCAATAAATACTTTTACATATTCCAAGACTTGATTTCTACGCTACAACTGGTGAAGAAGCTGAATCGATACCCATTCAGAAAAAACGGCGAATTGATTCGGTTGAGCAAGAAGAAACAACCATGAACATCAAGAAAGAAGCAACAACTCAGGTAGGTTCATTTTTTGTACAACATCTACCTAGAAACCCCTCGTTGTTCTCTGGTGAGGGTATTGAAGATCCCCATAACTGGTTGAAAGAGTACGAACGTGTGCCGAAGCACAACCAATGGGATGAAACCCTTTGTCTCGCCAACGTTTACTTTTATTTGACCGGCACTGCTCTCAAATGGTCTGAGAACAATGAAGAGAGCATCCTGACTGGACGGAGTTCATGTCCCAGTTAGAATCAGTTTTCGGAAAAAACGAAAACTTGAGGCTACGAGAATATAAAACCCTAAAAACTCGCGCATAATTAAAAGGTGAAATCACCGAATTTTACATTCAAGACGTCCTGCGCCTCTGCAAAGAGGTAGATCCTCATATGAATGAGGAAGATAAAATATATCATTTGATGAAAGGGATAGCTGAGGAGCTCTACCAGGCACATACCACTGAACAATTCGTCACCGAGTGTCGCCGCATTGAAGCGCTACATTGTAAGCGAGTAACCCCAACCAGGTACGTGCGACTACCAAATGTGGCGTTTCTCAGTGATCATGATGACAGGGAAGATCTGTCATCTATGATTAGACAAATTGTTCGTGAGGAGGTACAGCGGGCATTAGGCTCTCTTCGAGGGAACCAAAAATTTTACCATCGAAGAAATGGTACAGTAAGAGATTGGAAGAACCCTGGCGCCAATCTCAAAGTCTAGGAGAAGTCCGCCTCAGAAGGAAAGACCCCGACAATTTTTTAATACTAGATATGAGGCCCAAACGATACGACCGCACCCTGAACCTCAGTACCCAAAACAAGGAGGAAGACGCGACACAAACGAATAGCGAACCACTGAAGGAAAGCCAATCTGTTTCCACTGCGGACGCCCTGGCCACGTCGTGCGCTACTGCCGTGACAGGAGGAGAGAATATGAAGAAAGACAAAATTGGAATTACAAACAGAGAGATAGGCAAGAGCCTAGAAAATTCTATAATTCTCGGAGCAGCCAAGTGCCCAACGACGACCTGCCAAGAGAAAATATACGCCGCTACCGAAGCCCCTTCCCTTACACTGGCCGAAAAGGACAACATTCGTCTCCTGATAGAAGATCCAGCCAGTCGCCTCGCCGTTCCCGTCAGGAAAACTAGAAGATGCGTCCTATTTTGGAGGTAAGGCCGCAAAATTTAGAAATCCTCCCTTGTCAACTACATTAGAATTAAAATAAAATTACAAAGACATTAATATAGAAAGAAAAATGACGCGTGCCCTCATCGACTCAGGAGCCTCATATTCTGTCATTTCTGAGAGGTTCAGACTCAAACTAAGAAAATAATGTTTACCGAAACTGACGACACATTACGAGTAGTCAACGGTAAAATTGTAAGACCAAAAGGACGCTGCACACTGAAACTGGACTTGGATGGACTACAGGAAAGCTTTAAATTTGTCGTTATGGAAGACTGTAGTTACGAAGTTATTCTTGGTTGGGACTTTTTGAAGTTATCTAGGGCGATAATTGATTCAGCTGAAGACACACTCTTCTTAGAAAAATGTCTTTTTGAGGATACCCCTAAGAACAGCTCACCTCTCTACTCGGAATTTGAATATAGAATCGAGCCCGCCTCTATTCAGCTGATATAAGTAGCAAGTCGTGACATTCCTAATGACGCAATTGTGGTGGCAGAATGTCGAAAAGATATATTTCTGGAAAGAGAACTAACGGCTCCCTCCTTTGGCATTTCACTTGCCAGTAACCGAGTTAAACTTTGGGTGGTGAATTGGAGTCCATATCTGAAACTAATCTCACAGGGGATGCAGGTAGCCGATAGTGTTGTCATCGAATATAGTCAACTATGTACTTTAGCTGATTGTAACCAAGTTGAAACAGAGGCGAAACATTCTGAAGACCCAAAAATCTCCGAATTTTTTATAGATGATTCACTTGATGAAACTCAAAAAGAAAAATTAAGAAATTTGTTTTAAAAAAAACTATGCGGATATTTTCGAATTTAGTAAAAGAAAACAATTCAAGGACGTCAATGTTAAACATCGAATTAACACTGGAGACGACCTACCGACCAAACAAAGACCTTACCGAGTTGCACCAAGAGGACGCCAAATTATTCAGGATAAGGTAAACAAGATGGAAAATCTTGACATCATTCAGCCCTCTGAACAAAATACCAAAAAAAAAAAAGATGTCTACCCTCTCCCAAGGATCGATGACACTTTTGGCTGCTTACGGGAGCTAAATTTTATTCTTCCATGGACCTCCAATCAGGGTACTGGCAGATCGACGTAGAAGAATCGGACCGTGAAAAAACAGTGTTTATAACTCCAGATGGACTGTATGAGTTCAAAGTAATGCCATTTGGGTTATGTAATGCTCCAGCTACCTTCGAAGGAATGATAGATAATCTTCTGAAGGGTCTTAAGTGGACCATTTGCTTGTGTTACCTCAACGACATCATCGTTTTTCAGATTATTTTGAAGAACATCTAAGACGCCTTCAATTTGTATTAAATTGCCTTAAGAAAGTCGGATTATGTCTCAATTCCAAGAAATGCAAGTTAGGTGCAAAAACTATCACGGTCCTTGGTCATGAGATGAGTGAAAATGGAATTCGTTCCGACCAAGAAAAGATTCGAGCAGTCCGCGACTTCGCTACGCCAAAGTCATTGAAAGAAGTTAGAAGTTTTCTTGGCCTACATCCTACTACCGCCGCTTCATACCCAATTATGACCACGTAGCCCAACCCTTGAATGTCCTTTTGAAGAGACTCAGAATTTAATTGGAACTAGGAAAAGCAGAATGCATTTGAAGCTCTCAAGTCAGCGTTAATTTCCGAACCCGCTCTTGGACATTTTGATTACTCACCCCCAACCGAAATACACACTGACGCAAGCAACTACGGAATAAGAGAAATTAGTGCAGATACAAAAGGGAAAGGAAAGAGCCATTTAGAAAAATCGCCGACCAATTACAAAGTACCCCTAATAATTACTTTGTAAAAATCGATAACACTCTCTACAGAAAAAATTATGATCCAATAGGGAAACCATGGCTTTTGGTGGTTCCTCGCCATTTAAGGCGGGAATTACTGAAAAATTCCCATGATTAACCCACGACTGGTCACCTCGGATTTACTAAAACCTATGACCGAATAAGAAAAAGGTATTACAGGCCCGGAATGTATAGAACGGTTAGAAAGTATGTGGCACACTGTTCAGATTGTCAGAGACGTAAACATCAGCCCCAACTCCCCTCAGGGCACTTACAGCCAATACCTGTGACAAATGTTACTATTACGGGTAATCACACAAAAAGCAATAAAGTAGGGCCTACAGTAAGTGTAACTTAAACACAGAAAAAGGTATACTCAAGAGTACAACACTAACAACAAAAAGGGGGTAAACAAAAAAAACACGATTTGTTAAATAAAATAAAAACAGTACTTATCTTTTATTTTCAGCGTTGATAAGGAGCGGACCGAGTTACACAGGTATGCGAGAAGAATCATCAGACAAGCACACAGAGAACGCTTTAAGCGTCTCCACTCGAACACCACTCCACGACTCCTCGCATTCCGTTTCAACCCTCTTTTATGCACAAACATGGCCACATTCGTCCAATTAGAATGCTTGAGAGATCGGTTTACTTATCTAATAAAAACAACTTTCTTCACACTTAAGAAATAGGATAAGATAAGCGTGCAAATATTTGTCAATATAATTTGACAAAAGTATACTTCCAAAAAAAAAAAAAAGAAAAAAAAAAAGAAACTAACCAATCTACCAAACATTCTTATTGTCCCGTAAGGAAAACCTCCCGCTATTCGGGAGGGAAAAAGCTCACGGGAGCCATGTTATAAATATACAAAAAAAAAAACTAAAGAGAGGAGAAGTTATATGCCTCCGGTGTCGTTCCGCAAAAAATTTCCTTTCCATCTTGGACCAAGGAACAACAGCAGGAGGAAAACTAACTCCTGCACAAACTACAGTGAATTACCTTGAGTAATATCTTAAGACCGCATATCTCTGTATAAACATGGAGGGGGCAATACGCTTTCATCTGGGATCAGCAGGGTATGTTAGGTAAAGAATTTGGGAACTGACAGACGCTCATTTGATGAGAACCCGAACGATCCAACTCCATTCAGTTCTCTCAAGTCCAGGAGCTAAACGCTCTTCTTAACGCCTGTTTATAAACGCTTTCATCCTATCGACATGTACAACTTTCACATCGTTCATAGTGACCCCTCTTACTCTGAAGTTAACATCGGAAATCCTAGATTCTACACGGAAAGGCCCATAGAAGTTGGAGTAACCTTCATTCTTAGGAACCGCTAGCATTACCAGGTCTCCTTTGTCGAAACTTCTGGAATAAGGTGGCCTAGGATTCATAAGCTTCTTAACAGAATCACCTGACATAAACTCTGACAGTTTCCTTTGCTTTCCGCATTACCCTCAACCTCTCAGCCCAAGTAGGCTTTCTAAAACTATTAACAGACCCAGCGTTACACTCAGAGTTTCTGTTAAACTCAGTAGATAGCAACTTTACAGCCTCGTTTTCAATGCGCTTCACTGATTTCTCCTCTAAGGAACTTGAAAACATTGGTGTATGTGCACTGGCAACGCAGCTTAGGTCTACATAATCACGGTCTTCTGGTTTCAAGGAAATCATGTTGCAACGCTCCCGTATGGCAGGCAACGGGATATTGAATCTCCTTATATCATTGATTCCCAGAATCCCTAGTAGGCCTTATCTCCGAGTGACATTAACCAGAACCTTACCTCTCCCATCTCGCTGCCGTTTTCGTTACCAACTCTACAGGTTTTAACACGTGTAAGTGTCTGCTCGTGGCCTGTCACTGAAACTATACGAAAAGTTTTAAGTGCATCGTCCCAATTCTCCTTCAAGACCTTGCACTTTTCAGAATCAATAATACTGACTTGGCTTCCTGTATCATATAACAGGTGCCACATATTGCCGTTAATATTCATCTTAACTATTGGCAGATTTCCATACTGATATCCGCCATATGAACGTATGTTTACTATCTCAGCATTGTAAAGAGTATTGCGGTTGGCAAACATAGAAGACTGTCTTGAGCAACAATCACTAGCTATATGTCCTAATCTACACTCAGGTGGACTCAGCTTAATTTCGCCCAACAATTTAGTCAGTTTTTCTATCTCACCTCTAAGGGCTTTAATACACTGCTCATTTTCGTGCTTCATCCTGTTTACACTGGAACTAAGCATCTTAATCTCTCCCTTAATGCTATTTATTTCTTCAACCCCTTCTACTGAACATGCCCCTTTCATAAAGCTGCAACGGTGTTCTACACTATCCTCCGTGGCCATGACACTGACTGCTTTGTCTATTGATTTAGCCTCACTGCGAACAATAGCTTCTCTATACTTATCGAGCACATTTTCGAGGAAGATTTCGAACACTAGGCTATCGTCAAATCTGCACTCTACTTTATCTCTAATGGCCAGGAATCTTTCTTTAAAAACCATAAGACTTTCCCCAACTCTCTGCTTTAGACCTTCTATTAATTTAAGACATTCCCTAATATCACGCGCCTTTTTAGGGTACAATATATTCAGTTTACTAACAATTCTTTCGAAACTGCTATCGTTACGGATACCCATCTCCTCTAAGCTCAACCTAACTTCAGGGGATAGAGCCTCGAACATGAGCAGTGCTTTGACCTCAGGATCCCATTTGCCTACTCGAGCTTTAAGCTCGACTTCCCGAATGAAAGACTCGAGATCAACCCCATTAAACACTGACAAGTTGAGAATAGAGTTCACAAACATGATGGAGTACAAAAAATAATAATAATAATAAACCACTCAATCAAAGAAAAAAAACCGCACGTAAAATTTACAGGAATTTACACGTGCAAACACCAGTAATCCTGGCAGGGCTCGCCAATGACAAATGTTACTATTACGGTAATCACACAAAAAGCAATAAAGTAGGGCCTACAGTAAGTGTAACTTAAACACAAAAAAGTATACTCAAGAGTACAACACTAACAACAAAAAGGGGGTAAACAAAAAAAAAAACACGATTTGTTAAATAAAATAAAAACAGTACTTATCTTTTATTTGCAGCGTTGATAAGGAGCGGACCGGGGTTACCCAGGTATGCGAGGAGAATCATCAGACAAGCACACAGAGAACGCTTTAAGCGTCTCCACTCGAACACCACTCCACGACTCCTCGCATTCCGTTTCAACCCTCTTTTATGTACAAATAGGCCACATTCGTCCAATTAGAATGCTTGAGAGATCGGTTTACTTATCTAATAAAAACAACGTTCTTCGCACTAAAGAAATAGGATAAGATAAGTGTGCAAATATTTGTCAATATAATTTGACACCTGTCCCTGAAGTTGGGTAGATTCCCAACATCAGAAGGTGGCAACCGTTGGATTATTGTATGTACGGACTACCTAACGAAATATGCGATAACTAAAGCCCTACCCACAAGTGAATCCATGGAAGTTGCCAAATTATTCATTGAAGATGACATCTTAAAGCACGGCGCACCGAGGGAATTAATCACGGATAGAGGAAGGAACTTCACATCTTCAATGATAAGTGATCTGAACAACCAGTGTAGAATAACCCATCGGAAGACGACCGCCTATCACCCCCAGACAAACGGCCTCACAGAGAGGTTGAATAAGACCATAGCAGACATGCTTTCCATGTATGTGGATGTCAGTCAGAAAGATTGGGACAGGATTCTTCCATTCGTTACATTTGCATACAACACAGCAAAACAAGAGTCTACTGGATTCACCCCATTTTTCCTTGTACACGGGCGTGAAGCCGAGACTCCACTGGACGTGTTATTCCCCAAGTTATTGCCAGAAGACGACGATTTCATCCAAACTCTAGGGGCAAGAGCCGAAGAAGCACGAAAACGGGCACGTATCCATTCCATGAGATCTCAAGAAAGCAATAAACATCGCTATGACGCCATCACAGAAATATAATTTACCAGCCTGGATATCTCGTATGGATCTTTATCCCCGTGCGTAAAGTGAGATATTCGGAAAAACTAATGAGACGTTACTTTGGCCCATACAAAGTAACCCGAAAAATATCCGATGTGACCTATGAAGTTGAAACATTCGGAAACCAGCAAGGTCGTCGTAAAATAAAATATTTAGTTCACATTTGTAGGATGAAACCTTATTTAAACCCAGAGGACCAGGAAGACTACCTAGAAGAGGACCCAGAAGATGACTCGCAAAACTTCCAGGAAGAAGACATCCCCACTGAACGAACACAACAACCACAGAACCCGCAAAGAGATCTCAGGCCCTACACCCGTTCTCGAGCCTTGAGACTGAGGATGTAAGTCTCCTGCTGAGTATCGGGTCGATGCTCTTTATAGGAGGAGGCAATGTGGCGAAGAAATATTTGATTATTTAATTCAATTTAATATTATTCAATGAAAATATTCAACAGATTATAAAATATTTATTAATCTGTATTTGTAAAATCATCTTAAAATATTTCTTTGCTTGCTTGTTCAAGTTTCCCTAGCTGTAGATAGTTTGGTTGATAATTGACGACTAGTCGTACTGACGCCATCAATAAATACTTTTACATATTCCAAGACTTGATTTCTACGCTACAATATATATATACATATGCAATTACAAATTTCTAAACTAGCGCTGATGCAATTTCAAAATTGAGTTTTTATAGCTATTTAAACTCACTTAATTATAGTAACAATAGATGCTCTTTTAGAAATTCACTATCTTAAAAGTAAATTGAGCTCTTATACCTTGAATTATTTGTTTATATGGAAAAACTACACTCCAGCGATTTAGAAAAATTTGGATAGCCCTACTATCGGTTTATTTTAATTGAAGATTTTCTATTTTTAAGAGTTGATGATCTCATCTAGCGATATTTTTCTTATCAATGCTGCACAAATTATTGATTTTTTTTCAGTAGACCGATGACCTAGCAAAGTACAGGTAATGTCTATGTGAATGTTTGCTAAATTAATACTTTTTAGAAATTATTATTTGTAGTTGTCATAATAAGTATGAATAATTCTACATAATGATGAATTTTCTATTAATATTTCGGTCAAAGAATTGGCTTAGTCACGCTGCCAGCTAAGCACATTTTTTGGTAAATTCAGATTTTACACGAACCCCCTTGCAGATCTCATAGTTTCGTGATAGGAATATGCGAATTATCCCGATAATAAACAAATTGTAAATGAAAGAATTAAAGCACGAATGTTTTATTTACTGCGGTGTAAAAAATATTGGTAGGACTTGGCTCATTAGTGGTGAACCCGCAGTTTCGTCAATTTAATCTATCAGACCGTTTCTTAGAGCTCTAATATTGCATTAGAGGATTCTGTTTATTTATGCTACACTGTGTGAAAGGCGGAATCTCAGAAATGATATTCAAGCAAACTATGCACATAAGCTTTTAGGACAGTAGAACTACATATCAATATTTGCATCGAGCAATGCTGTTCCGCAAACAAT
Source organism: Cordylochernes scorpioides (assembly GCA_030710605.1). NCBI lineage: Eukaryota > Metazoa > Arthropoda > Arachnida > Pseudoscorpiones > Chernetidae > Cordylochernes > Cordylochernes scorpioides. The sequence continues at coordinate 37,575,493 of CP092883.1, forward strand.
AAGGACTAGGCCAGTTAGGTATAACTTAATATAAAGAAATAACGCGCCATTGTAATTAATTTGCAGAGTTATAAAAACGCCGTCAATATTGCAGTACACTTAATCCTTGTTCTTCAGTAAAATGGCCTTTGTTCTCTATAACGATAAATAAAAATTTTGGTTTGTGGTAACACAATAGGCTTCTTTGCGTTAATCTTGATACAAGAATTTCTGTTCATTTTTTGATAGTCTTAGATTTCAATTTAGGTCATTCAATGATGCCATTCAATAAATGTGAAATGCCACTTTTATTTGAAAAAAAATTCGGGACTTCTAATTGAAGTTTATCTGAAAATGCTGTTTGCTGATCACCCTTTTCGATATAGAATTCTTAGACCGTTTTAGGAATCGGAACGGGATTCTGGAAGTCGTGAGGAAATGGTTACCTAGCTGATAGTATATCAGGATAAATTTTGATTTGTTTCTTTTTGATATTAAGGACTATGACTTTGAAGACACACAAATAACAATCCTCATGATGATTTTTCGGTTCTCGCCAAGCCATTGGTACACCAAAGAGCAAATATTTTGATTTTCCTGATTTATATTGTAAAATCCCTCGATAGCACGTTCCTCACACACTATGGGAGCACCACCACTTGTCTTGGTCACCTAAGGCCACATCAAAATCTTCTTTATAGCTTTCTTTAATCTTCGGGGTGACACATTTCCTCTGATTGGGAGTTGTACATTTTCCAAAAATAGCAGAATATTTATGGATTACCCTTATATTTACGCGGCATATTTGTTTAAATAATTATATTGCCACGTGGAAAATTAGGAAAGACAAACTTCAGGATGACACAGCAATTCATTTAAGGCAAGCACAAACTATGAATGTAAAAAATATAATATAAGAAATGAGGGAAGTTTACAGAGTAGCAAAATATAAACAACAAAATTGATAATCTATTGATAAAATAATTAACCTATTCCCTAATATTTGGCCAACCCATTTTTTTTTTATAAATCAAGAAAATCCATCCACGAACACATGTGCTCGTGGTCAGGTTATGCCTTCTTTATTTTTAATATCAACATCTGAACTTTTATTATTATTTTTTTTTTCAAATTTTAAAATATATTTATTTATTTTTAAATGAGAGATAATTTTCAAAAATGAAGATGTTATATATTTATGATCTATGGGTTATAATAAATCTACTATGAATAAGTCTTTCAAATATATTGAGAGAGGAGGAAAAGGTGTGTGTACAAGTGTTATTTGAGTAAAGTCTGGAGCTCAGGATCTTTTTTAATATCCGTCTGAACATTCTTTAAATCCCAGTCGAGGGAGATGCATCCGATCCTTTAGAATTTAATCTTTTGCAATAAATAAATCAAATTAAAACTTAGATTTCCATCACACAGCCCGAAGACCGATGTGTTTGCAATCTGTGCGGGTAGACAGCGTGAAAATGAACATTTGTTATTGTGTAAATAGGTAAAAATTAATTAGAATTCAGCCTTCGCTATGTTTTATCGAATAATTGAATCCATGTATAAAGGACTATGTTTTCTTAATAAAAGCTTTTGCGTGCTCATTGCATATTAATTTTGTCACCCTATGAGGGTATTCGCACGAAAACAAATAATATAAGAAATATTCATTATTTTTTAACTGGATTATTTAAAAAAATATTACATATACACTACATAAATACATTTATACTATACAGTTTGGTATATCACTCCATTACAAAACGTAATGATGGTGATATAGAATGAGCCATAACACCAGTTTTGGAAAAATCAGACAAAAAGCTAACTTGCATACCATGGTGTCGAGCTATGGCCCTCATCAATAGAGGGGCTGTTTTTAAAGGGATAGGTACGACTTTTGGTGCATGAATATTGTTATGACGCTTCTCAGACGTCGATCCCTCTTTATCCCTCTTTTATTTTATCCATTTTTACTATATACTATATACATTTTACTATATATACTACTACCATTGACTTGTGTATGAGGTCAATAAAATATTTTAAAATCTCAATCTCAGACGTCGATGTTTGCGTACAAGGTTTCTAAGAAAAAAAATGTGGGTTCTTTGTGGATACAGCTTAGTACGGTATATTTATTATAAGAGCTTTAAAGAGTAGATTAGTAACTATATACAGTAGATGGACTTGCCTTAATTGTCCGCCACCAGAGGGATCCTCCTCGTCACCGTCTTCCCGGTCAGTCCTTGCGGCCACACACCCGGAGCCCACCAGCCACGTCTGTTGTCACCGTCGTTCTCTCCCCGCAGATCCCTTTTTAACACTTCTCCTCCCCCCACGTTGGAATCCGTCGTGGCGCCTGTCTTCCCCACACACATGTGGGCCATCTCCCGAAGCTGGTGTCCATCCATCTTCCTATAACTTCACTCTGGGATCCCTGCCTCTCGGATATCTTGTCATACAGTGAGGAGGGAATTATCTATATTACAATATCATCCTCCGGATACTTTATCTTGTGATCTAGCCTGGATATCGTCCTCACCACTTCAACAATTTAAGCACCTTTTTGGCAATTCGACCGATTCCATAACACCCCTTATAGGATGTTATAAAATCGAAAGCCGCCCCTGTGTACTGATGAGGTCCGAAACCTTGAAACACAGCTTGGAATTTTGTCTGAATTTGCTAAAACTAGTGTGGTGGGTCATTCTTGATCACAATCTTCCGTTTACTACAGGGGTTATATGCAAAATGCATTTTTTAAATACATTTACACTTGTATAAGGGTAGAAATGACTCTTATAGTAGATGTATATATCAAGAAACTGGGTTATAAATATATATCTCTTACTATATATAAAACACTAACTTAGTTTTTTTGTTTTAAAGTTTTTAGGTTAGAACAGGGGTTGGCAAACTTTTGAGTTGGAAGAGTCAAAAATTACAATTTACAAAATTTCAAAGTTTTAAAGAGCCATACATTTTTTTCTTGCCAACAGTAAATAGTACTTGCATAAATAATATTTACGTATGGAACTATTTAAAGAGCTGCAGCTTCACATCCCAAGAGCCGCATGTGGCTCGTGAGCCGCAGTTTGCCGACCCCTGGTTTAGAACTCTGAAGAAGCTAAACTATACTGTGCTATATTTATACTAAATTTAGAAAATATCAATAGTTTAGTATATAGCAATGGGTTGAGTGTTCCTAACTAGAATCTAGGACAATATCACGGCTTTAATACTTTCTATATGGAAGTTAGAGTGATTTATTTATTATGAAAACGAATTAAGCGATTAAGAAACAGATTTAGAGCCTGGTGAGTCTTTTTTTATTACAGATTAGCAAGTTTTCGAACGGAAGATCATTGACTGACCCATCATTAGATTATTTGACCCGTCGATGGTATTTTTGCTCAAAAGCTTGTCCATATGAAATAAAGAAACTCAACACACTTTGAATCTGTCTCTCGTAATTTTTGATTCGTATTTATATATACACTCACTACAGGAACTTAAGAAAGTTGAAAAATCGGTGGACGAGTGGGTAACACCTTCGATTCCCTAACCAACCATGAACCGGGATCAAATCCCGCGTTATCATTTTGTTATATATGTAAATAACCTTCACATATTATTCATTGTTGCATATATCATAAACTAGGTTGCTCTTTTTGAGCGGTACCTAATAAAGTGATTTGGGAACAAGGAAGTTGTACCTTTTAGCATGTATATTGGGATTCAGACAATAACTCTGAAAGATATTTGATACACAGTAACCTTTATTGAAGATACCCAAAGTGTGAACAAAAAATTTCTGTCTTCTTAAAAAAATAGATGAGCGGTCGACATCAAAGACATTCTACTTCCTTTTGCCCATGTGTAGTTTTTAGCGGTCATTGATATTTATTATCGATATAATTTATTTAAAAAAAAAAGTCATCCATAGCCTTCCAAATTTACAAGATAAAAAGTACCGTATGAAATATTTTCTTTAGAAAGAGAGGCGCTAAATATTGAATTTAGAAAAAAAAAATCCATTAGTATATACTTGTGTTCGAAGTTAATTATCATAGAATAGAAAATGATTTTTAGAAAAAATCAATTATAATTTCAAAGTAAAATATATTTTGTAATTAAGAAATAATGATAATCGGTGGATGTAATTATAGAAGCTATTGTAATTGAAGTCATTACATTACCTAGGCAATTACGATGCATTTTGTAATTTAGTCGCAGGAGAGAATAGTCCGATAATTAGAAAGTTAGTTATTTTCAATTTATGTAAAATACCTGAAAATTAAAATATAAAACAGGCGTGTCTTCACAGAATTCGAATATAAAGCGTGGAAAATAAATTTCTAATGATCAGTAATATATATCTTAATCGTCATTTAAATGTTGTTTTATTCCACATAATACATAACATTATACTTTTATCATGATGATAATTACTAAATTTAAAGATTATTTAGTTAATAATTCGGTGAAATCTTCAATGAGAGACCACCTCCAGGGGAGACGAGAGGAATTTTAATGTTTTAGGTGGTCTCTAATGGAAAGCTTAATTCTATATATAATTATAACACACACACACACCAGAGCGAGAGGCCGCGCTTTTTCGAGCTCCATCGTTTTACGCCTTTGGCGTGTGTAAGAATGTATGATTATTTTGGTCCCGGCTGAAAGCCTTGGAAGAGCTGCAAGTGTGCCTGAAAGGCCCAGCTCGGAAATTCAAGCCAGTACAAAAATACCTGAGAAAATTGATTTAAAAGATAAATCTAATAAGAGATTGAAGAAAAATTCCAAACTATCCAAATTCACCTCCTGGAGAAAGAGATGAATATTTTGCCGCGGCCTACGACATCGCGACAAAGTCGCCTCCAAACGATGCTGGAAAAGCCCAAAATATCTAATCTGATATAATGGAGGACGAAAACAAGGACGGCTACACCGTGGTAAAGAAGAGGCAAGGTGACTCGGTGACAGTTAACAACTCAACGGCGCAGTTCAACAGCAGCAGAACCACGTACCCCTACGAAGGTGAACACCTGGAACGTGGTCACCGAAGGTCCGCGTATGCGTATATATCGAGCACTGCCCTGACTTCACGCGATACCAGTACCTCCAGGCTGTGGAAAAAGTGCTCGGACAGCCCAAGAACATCATTCAGCTGACCAAGATGAACGGTCACGTCCTGGTAGGCCTAACCACTAGGCCTTGCAGAGCGCCTCATCGACGGGGGCCTTGAGATCGAGGGTATAGCCCTCAGGACCTTTCCCTTCCGCAAGAGGTCGGAGAAACTTATCATCGGGAATCTCTCCTTCTATGTAGAAGATGCCGTCATCCTCGAAGCCCTGCGGATATATAATCAATACAGTCAAATACAATATTGAAGAGGTATATGGTGGATTAAACTGGTTAAATCGCTGGGAGATTCGCTACTGATGTGCCAGGTCCTGCCAATATTTTCCATCGCAGTAAGGATAGTAAAAGTTTCATTTGTAAAAAATAGTGTTAAATAATACCTATTAACTAATTTGTTTCCCCAAAGAAAAAAAGAAGAGGTATCGGGTCAAGTGTGGCGTTGCTCTGTCAGCTAAAATTCGATGTTAATGTATGAAAGGATAGAATCTCACACATCAAAAGGTTACATGGCACACGTGTGAGGTCGTGTGGATCGAACATGCTAGTGGTGATGAATGGTGGACAAGCAATTAATGCCTTAATTACGGAAGAGATATTAATGCCGCCCAGTTTGGTAATCAGCACGGCTCCTTTAGAGACTCCACTCTCCAACTAACTCTCTAACCTCTTGTCTAATATCGTTAAATCAATAATGAAATTTGTATTTTTACTGGCACTTGTCGCACACACATGTGATAAAACTTTTCAAAAATAGTAAATGTTAATAAATTCAAATAAAAAATTACTACAAATTAAAAAATTAATAAGTTATTAAAAACTTATCAATTTTCGATCAAAATATCATCGAAGAGTCAAAAACAAAATGTTTGATTCTATAAGATTTGGATATATTTTTGGCCAGTCTTCAATATAAAAAAACTCATCTGTGGTGAGAGAGATCTTTTAATCCACATTTCAATTTAAAAATCAATTCAACTTTTAAAAGTGTGTTCATGTAACATTTCGTTCGCACACCGCTAAAATTTAGCGCTACAGAATAAGATGATCAACCATAAGATCCCTATAATGCAAAGAAAATACCAAAAGAAAATCCTAATATTTATTGGATTCATAAATATATATAAACATACACATTTGGATGAATACAATTATGTTTAATCAAGGTCTTCTCTTTGGTTTATATGAATTCTACGAGACCGCAGTCGCCGTTCGGAGGAGATTAATAGAATCGCAGAATGTCGTGGCCTATTTGGATGAGGAAAGCGAAGACTACAATGCGGATGATTTCACATTCGCCTTTTCAGTGATACGCTAACCTGTGCACGATGTATTCTGTGGCCACTAGACATGCGTCAGACCTGGAGGTTGTTGGGCTCTGCGCTGCCTAGAGTATAGGAGCTCCATCTTTGCTTCTTTCCTGTGGAGAATCTGTATAAGACCGGTGGTCTTAATAAAGCTATCTGTGTGTGTGTAAAAATAAATAAATAAATAAAAAGGAGATGCCTTTTTCTTAATTTATGCACCTTATCCCAGTACAATATCACATTTGTACTATTTTTTCACATTGTGTAGTGTTCTCACGCAATTCTGGCCTTAACTACCCGTTTCATGATTTTTCAGGATGCCTTAATGACCAATTTTTTTGGTCGTTGAGGTACAGCTTGCACCACGCTGATGAGGGCCAATAGCCCGAAACGCGTCCATGGTTAGCTTTTCTTGATTAATCAAGAATGGGTATTTGACCAATTCTGGAATAATTAAAAATCATCGAGAATAGTTGGTATTTATTCAGATAGATGGCGCAAGTCATCAGCAACTTTCAGTTGCACGATAAGGAGATGCCTTTTTCTTAATATATATATATATGAAAAAACAATTAAAAAAATAAAAGATAAATGGGTCAGGTGTTGATATTAAAAATAAAGAAGGCATTTCCTGACCACGAGCACATGTTCTTTTTAGATGGCAGAGCGCCATCTAGAGGAGCAAAAATAAACTAAACGTTTATTTAGCTTGCTCCGTGATATTTGGCCAACCTAATTTCTTGATAAATCAAGAAAAGCCATCCACGAACGTGTTTCGCGCTGTTGGCGCTCGTCAGCGTGGAGTAGGCTGTAACCACTGCGACCAAAAATATTTTTGGTCCCAGAGGCTTCTTGAGAAATCAAGAAATTAGTATTTAAGACCAAAATAAAAAAAAAAGCAGATGTGCTCGTGGTCAGGAAATGCCTTCTTTATTTTTAATATCAACACCTGACCCACTTATCTTTCATTTTTTTCTATTATTTTTTCATGTGTTAAGCGTATTTAGGCAAATTTGGCCTTAAATACCCATTTCTTCATTTCTCAAGAAGCCTCTGGGACCAAAAATCTTTTTGGTCGCAGTGGTTACAGCCTACTCCACGCTGACGAGCGCCAACAGCGCGAAACGCGTTCGTGGATGGCCTTTCTTGATTTATCAAGAAATTGGGTTGGCCAAATATCACGGAGCAAGCTAAATAAACGTTTAGTTTATTTTCGCTCCACTAGATGGCTCTCTGCCATATAAAAAGCACATGTGCTCGAGGTCAGGAAATGCCTTCTTTATTTTAAATATATTTATATATTAAAAATAAAAAAGGCATATCCTGACCAGGAGCACATGTGCTTTTCCGAAGGCAGAGCGCCATCTGATGAAACAGAAATCAACTATTCATGCAGTATGGTAGATTAAACCCTGAGAGGGTTCACCACTGATGAGCCAGGCCTTCCATTGATTTTTTTTCATTGCAGTGAGGGCAGTATAAAATTGTTTGATTAAAAAAATCATTCGCGTCTATAATAGTTTCGAACCTACAACTATAAAACAATATTTATAGGGGGGGGGGGGGGAAACAAGTTTTATTATAAAATATTTAAAATTAACACCATATTTGAAAATTTTCAAATGTTCTATTTGAAAGCCTTTTTGTTTATTTACAGAGCGGCACCAGATTTTTCACGATAGCAGACACTTTCTGATCATGGTCATGCTCAAAAGATCCCATTCTTCCTTTACCACTTTCCAGAGACCTTCAATTGTCCTAGGGTGTCTCTTTCCAAGTGCTCTTTTAAGGCATCAAAAAATGCAAAAATCCATCGGGGCTAAATCAGGAGATTTTACAGGGGTTCTGTTCTTTGGAATAGTGTTGATTCCTGTTCTTTGCCTTAGATGTTCCAAATAAGCTTGGGTTGAAGATGAGGTATGACTTGTGGCGTTATCATGGTGAAACCAGACTTTGTTGCCTGTTTTCCATAGATAGAGGGAATATCATTTGAAAATATAGATTCTATGATGTTTTTTTAATAGTCCTCCGAGTTTATTTTGGCATTTCTTTCAACTTTTCTTATTTTTAATTTTCCTTCATATGATATACCGCATGCCACCATAAATCCTTTGGGGTAACTTTCGGCACATTCCTTCAACCAAATTGGCCTAGATTTTTCCACCCTTTTTTGATAGTATATAGCTCTTTTTCTGTCGCAATCGGTTAAATATACTCATGCTTCGTCATATGTAACAATAAATTCCCATCTATCAGCAGCCAAGAAATTTTCATAATAATATCTGCTGATAGTGTGTCGCTGACGAATATGGCTCTGAAACAATTTGTGAACCGCATGTTTTTTTGTAGCTTTTAGACCTAAATCTTTATTTATTATTGACACTGATGTTCCTATTAATTTGGCTATATCTCTTTGTGGCATAGGATTTTCTTTTGTAATATATTTTTTCACTTTTTTGACAGTTGCAGGAGTTCTCACAGATATAGGGTGATAATCTTCTGTCCATTTCTCCGTAGGTGCTTTAAATAAAAACTTTATATTTATGTCGTGAATGATATTATAAATACCCTTTTTAGAAAAGTTGATATCATCTTGTTTGCATATTTTAATTATGTCCAAATAGGTAAGATTAGCTCTGGAAAGTCCTAAAATATAACCTCTTAAGAAATTATTGTATTTGAAGGACATTTTTTTAAATAACAAAAGAAATGTATTGCGTGTTAGAATTAGCTTAAGCCTTTTCGAATTCCACGTTGTTGATTTTTTAAAATAAAGTAATAGTTCCTTTTTTACACCGGGCGCTCGTTTCCTATAAGGGTGAACACCCTCTGTATATACAATAATAGGTTCTTTTGAGTGTGTTGGGGTAGGTATTCAGTTTATTCGCTCACTGATTCGTTCCCTAATATCACGTGATTTCAATCAGCAAGTATACGTTGAATTCATCAGCCGATCAGGGTTAAGTGTTTACAAGAAATATTAATACCCATGCGAGGCGTTACTGTACACGATGTTTAAAATTAACGTAGCGAAAAGAGTTTTCGGATTACGACAAAATAGTCGGCTGTGAAGCCTAGATATAAAAACGATTATATAAATTGTACAAGACCGCAGTCACCGTTCGGAGGAGATTAATAGAATCGCTGAATGTCGTGGTCCATTTGGATGAGGAAAGCGAATACTAAAATGCGGCTGATTCCATACTCGCCTTTTCAGTGATACGCTAACCTATGTGCACGGTGGATTCTGTGACCACTGGACATGCGTCGAACCTGGAGGCTGTTGGGCTCTGCGCTGCCTGGAGTATAGGAGCTCCATATATGCTTCCTTCTTGTGGTGAATCTGTATACGACCGGTGGTCTTAATAAAGCTGTATGTGTGTGGGTTTGTGTGTGTGAAAAACGATTACAGTTACATAATATTTAAATGATTTAATCCAAAGAATTGAAATTTCAGAATGGTTTACTTGGGAATTTTTTTTTTTTTCTTGTCAAATTGTTTCCAACTATCAGAATGTATCGATAACATTCCAGGATTGTTTTAATCACGTTTCCATTAAATATTCTCTATGGAGAATAGGTCAGGCGACTTGAATAGCAAAGAAATTTCTTAAAGACCTATCTATCATTAGCACGTGAAGTGTGCGGTTTGGCGTTATTTAGTTGGTAGATTAATCCGGGGTGGCCTACAAGGAACGGTAGCCTATGTACCATTGTTACAGAAATAGGTGAGAATAAGAGATTCTTCTTAGAGCTATTATATTGAAATCTAAAATAAAAGAAGACAAGTATCTGATGTTTAAGATACTTGTCTTCTTTTATTTTAGATTTTAATATAACAGAAATAGGTGCCATAGACGTTTGGCTATCAGAAGAAATTGCAGCCGAAACCCTACCGCCCTGTTATGGGCTTGTGATGGAAGAGAAGAATCTCTACGTTTCCTTGGACATCTCTGGACATAACGAATGAAGACATTAAGACGCGAATATTTCTTATCACAAATAAATCAAACTTCTACTGTCCTTACTGCGATGAAAAATTATTGGAAATATTTGGTTCATCAGTGGTGAACCCTTCCAGCCGTTTCGACAATTTAATTTACCAGACCTTTAGAGCTCTAATAATGTATTAGATCATTCTGCTTTTATATGCTACACTGAAGGGTGGCATCTTAGAAATGGTATTAAAAAAAAAAATGGACATAAGCTTTTAGGAGAGTAGCATTACATCTAAATATTGTATTAATCTCCAGACATGTCTGTAACCTAGTACCCAATTGGAAATGGAGTTCGTTACTGGTGTTTATACAAATACCGTAAGCGCGGTTCAAAGTTGCTTCAGCCTAGACCAGTGTAATCGGAATTGACGGTATATGGATGTGAAGAGGAAATACGTAAAGGAAGACAGTTTGTAGATTCCACTCCTCCAGTCATTTGAGCTGTTGGATACTTGGGAGCTGGATACTATGTCGGATAACTGATATGGACGAATCCGGTGATGTGATAGTTGGTTTGACATGCCGTTCTATTGTAGCTTTCGGTCAACTTCAGCCAGCCTGACACTGAATTCTGCCGTTGATCGTTCCTTCTTCTTGCCAGAATAGTTTAATCGACGCATCATTTCGATGGTATGACTTCGTTCAAATTGACAGATATTCAAAAATAAATAAATTAATGACTGAGGCATTTTATCACCTACGAAAGGTTTTTCAATTGAAATTCAGAAGAGATTTTCACTATCAAATGGATACTTACACAGACTTAGATAAGAATCTATTGTGTGTATTTGCTTATCAAATTTTGTTACAGTCGCATAACTCTTCGTTTTTGCGTCTAATTTTTCAACCTAAAAAGTGTATCTACATATAAATTCATTCTGCAATGTGGGGGTCGGTGGAAAGATGGTCTAAATCGTTGGTTTTCGACCGCTACGACCCGGGTTCGTTTCCCGCATTGGATACTTTTTTTCTGATTAAAAAAATCTCCAATGGCCCCCGATTTTTGCAAAAGTCCAACCCCACCAGCTAGTGCAACTAACCAAACGGGGTTCTGGCACATTTGTAAGTGCAAAGTCGAACTGCTTTTCACATGTGTAGATATGTGGCGCACTTACAGTAAAAACAGTCGCCTACTTCTACCCACCATGATTATCATGGCCTGTACCACGTGTACTAGGGATAAGCAAACAAAAAATTACAATATAAACAATTAAGAAATATTCAGGATTAAAATAATTACTCAATTTATTTATTATGATTTAAAGCTGAATAACTTATCTCTGGAAGGAGATTTTAGAGTTCTTTTTCTTTAGCCGAATTAGATGAAAGGTCTTTGTTTTTTAACTTTTAATTTAGGATACTGCTCAAATTGTAAAAAAAGTTTGATATGTAAATGGAGGTTTAGATTTTGACGTTAAGGTGGTTGACTGTTTTCATCACTTTCTCTGCTCCAACTATATTAAATACAGAGAGATTCATTGTGTGTTTCTACTTGTGATCGTAGATATCAAAACAACGTGAGAGAGGCTATTGAAAATAAATTGTGCTTAATGGGAAATAATTTTTCTATCGAGAGAGAGAGAGAACACTTCATCCAATTCTATGACAGATGGCGCAAGCCATTAGCAACTTTTAGTTACACGATCAGGAGATGACTTTTTCTTAATATTTCCACCTAATCCCAGTACAATTTCACTTTTATACTTTTTTTTTCAAAACAAGAATTGTCTTGTATATACTAAACAGGGGGAACCATAGAGCGGGTATGCTAGTGAGGAGTTAGGGACGTATGCTTCTGGGACATCACTGGTAGTCTCAGGCTACGTAATCTCGTCTGGTGAACCAGGTCGTCTCAATATCCTTGTAGTCGGGACGGTGAGAACATGTTTGAAAACTGTGGGAAAATGTTTGGATTATTGTATACAGACTAGCCGAGTGACCCGGGCAACGCCCCGGGTTTACTCGAAGGGCCCGCAGGTGAGAAACTATAGGCATTGGTTCCTATGCCTAAAAAATTATTTAAAATGAAAAAAGAAGAAAAATACTAACAAATCAGAAAATAAAAGTGCCAACAACACATCTACACTACTTCAAGAACATGAGAGCACATGCACTGTGTCACCATACGTGTACCATTCGTAAAGACCCTGCTTAGGATTAAAATATCTCCGAAGCATAACAATACAACCAACTCATGTTTGGTAAGCAATTTCAGGAAAGAAACTATAGGCATTAGTTGAAGAGTTTAAATAAATATATTTAGAGTGAAAAAATGACACAAATCAGCAAATAAAATTGCAAAAAATGCTACTATATCGCAGATAAGACAACATATAAAAGGAATGAAATTATTTAAAGGACCTCATTAAAACTACATTTCTAGTTTTATATCTACAATATAACCTCGATAATTCGACCATGTTTTGTTGTCCTGACCTACAGCCTATCATATAACAAACTGTAATTCAACACTATCGATAATTCGACCATTTTAAATTTCAACAATTGTTTGTTGCTCAAAGATAACTTCACTGCTAAAAAGGTATTACAGAGAAAACGGCTGACATTGTAAATGTACAAAATGTATGTATAGAGCAGGGGAATAATAAATAAAGACCAAAATCAAATTAATTGATAATAAATAGATTATTGCCAAAAAAAAAATACAAAAAGTATTTTTTTCTCCTTTCTTATCTTCACACAATCATATTAGAGTGTCAAGCTTGTAAAGCTTGAAATTAACAACCATCATGATTGGGTGAAGTAGAATGCGTCTGCCTTTGTCATCAAGACTGGGAGCACTACTCAGTGGCAGGCCACTGACTTAGCTCCAAAAGAATGTATCCCTGGATTAGGAGCCCTTACAAGGTACTATCAGCCGGGCCAGCTGAGCTCAGGTTTTTTTAGTGAGTTTGTTACTGCTCCCCCTCCTCCTTTTTCATCCTGGCTTGGGACCGGCAAAGGCGGAGTTTTTTTTCTTTCAGGTGAGAAACTTTAGGCATTGGTGAAAAGTGTAAATATATATTCTGGAAATGAAAAAAAAAGGATAAAATAAATAAGAATATAAATTTACAAACTATATTTCAGAGGAGACGATTTATAATAGGAATTCATTTAAATGACCTCATTAAAAACTACATTTTATATATACTTGGGTTCAACTTTACATGTATGCTATCCAAAGTTCGCACACTTGAAAAAGTCACATAAAGTCGTCTGTGCGTAAACACAGGCTCTTGTAGCAAAGGTTTGGCCTTGAGCCCTCTTTATAGTCATATATTTCAGACATTATACAGTGTGTTCAACTTTGGGTACTGTCAGTATATGTGCTTCAAGGACATGAGAGCACATGCGCTAGAACACCATACCTGTTCCATCGCAAAGATCCTATAGGCATTGGTGAAAGTGTAAATAAATATTTTGGAAATGAAAAAAAATTGCAGATATGACAACATATTAAAGGAATAAATTCATTTAAAAGACCTCATTAAAAACAACAATTCTATATTTTTATATATACAATATAATCTAATTAATTCAACACACGATAATTCGACCATTTTTGGAAGTCTCGACCTACGGCCTATCATATGACAAACTAATTCGACACTTTCGATAATTCAACTATTTTGGAAAATCAAATTTCAACAGTTGATATTTGTCTAAAACCCCTATTATTAACAACATATTAGACTGCAGAGTGCAAAAATGTAGAAAAGTGTATGTATATAATTGTATGCATATATTTGTATGTAAATAATTGTATGCAAATAATTGTATGTATAGATCAATGAGTAAAATAATTTTTTTTTTTGCTTATCCCTAGTACACGTGGTACAGGCCTTGATAATCATGGTGGGTAGAGTAGGCGACTGCTTTAACTGTAAGTACACCACATGTCTAAACATGTGAAAAGCAGTTCGACTTAGCATTTACAAATGTGCCAGAGCCCCGTTTGATTACTTGCGCTTGCTGGTGGGGTTGGACTTTTGCAAGAATCGGAAGCCATTGGAGCATTTTTTTTTAATTTTTCAGAAAAAAGTGCCCAATGCGGGAATCGAACCCGGGTCGTAGCGGTCGAAAACCAACGGCTTAGACCATCCTTCCACCAACCCCCAGTAAAATAAGTAAGTAAAAAGAAGACAAAAAATAAGTGATAATAATTTATTGAATAACAAACAAAATAAAAAATCTTTCAGGTGAAAAATTATAGGCATAGGTAAAAAAGTAAACAAGAGAAATAGCAATTGGGGTTTTGTGTCTGCGGCGAGTCATATTAGCACGCCTAGCTGTTAGGGGAGTGAGTCTTCCACGGCCTTTTCGAGGCATGACAGAAGACGCTGAAAAAAAAAGGTAAAATAAGAACCAAGCAGAGGAAAACTATAAAACTGAAAGCCAGGACAGGCATAAAAAGAAAATTCCAAGCATGTGAGGAAACAATTGATGAAAAAAAAAAAGGATTCCAAAAAAATACAGCAAAAAAGAAATCAGACACAAAAAGCAACAATTGAGTACACAAATACAGCATCAGCCTATTTATGAGAAGAAAAAAAAACAACAGACACAAAAATGGAGCTAAATTTAAATGAAAAACTATAACAGATCAAGTAATCAAATCAGGCATTAAGAAAGATACTGTAAAAAAAGAAAATCAGACACAAAAATCAGACAAAAGAATAAATGAGATTTTATTCTTTAGTTCATTTATTAAATAAGACACAAAAATGGAGCTAAATTCAAATGAAAAACTATAACAAATTAATAAAAAAAAAAAGACCTAATCCAAATGTCACCATCATCAGACAAAAGAAAAAATGAGATTTTATTCTTTAGTTCATTTATTCTTTTGTCTGATGCTGTTGCTGAAACGTCACACACTATTAAATTATTTGGATTAGGTATTATTAATGAGAAAAAAAAGATGCCAAAGAGAGATGAAAGATGCCTAAAAAGATAACCAGATACAAAAATTCTGCTAAATTCAAATGAAAAACTATAACAAACACTTATAAAAGATAATTATTATAGAATAAAAGTAATAATTCAATCTACAATTCGAAAAATTTATATATTTAAATGAAAAACTATAACAAAGTACTTACAAATGAATCAGAATTAATCAAATGAATCAGAAATATATATTATTTCAAAACACATTTTTACGCATTTCAATAACAAAGGAATTGATGATGATAAATGCAAAAAATCTACGATTGTAAACTAGATTAAATTAAAAAATAAAAATAACTGTTAACATCAGGAAAATAAAAACAGGCCTATCATACGAAGAAAAAAATAACGAAAATTTTGGTATATAGATTGTTACGTGTAGTTCAGAATCTTCGGAGGAGATAGCTCAGGACTTTACAATGGAAAACTCTGTTACGGTATTATCTATATAGATAACACGTAAATGGTTTTCTATTTAAACAACAAAAAAAAAAAACTAAACTTTCATTTAAATTAGCTTACATTAGGTACGCTTATTGAATACAGAATTTTGTCAACAATTATCACTATTCTTTTAATTGTGTAGCGAAAATTTGCTAATTCTTGCGCCATCTGTCGGAATAAATATTGCCACGTGGAAAATTAGGGAAGACCAACTTCGGGATGAGACAACAATTTATTTCAAGCAAGGACAAACTATGAATGGTAAACAAAAGATAAGCCACGAGGTAATTTTACAGAGTAGCAAAATATAAACATAAAAATGACCACTCTGTTAATAGATATAATAAAATTAATAATACTTTGTTACATAGCTTCTTCCCTATGGGAGCTGTGACCCACATCTAGCAATTATTGTAGATACTGACATGGATCTGACGTGCTTCTGCCAAGGATTCCATCGAAGTCTTGGAACTTTGTCCATAGTACCTTTGCGTCCTTTTTCCTGCGGCGTGAAAAGCGGATTTGTCGTCGTATCGTCTATAGGGACATCGTCATCTTGGAGGGAAGTCTTGGCTTTAGCACGTTGTGGAATCCTGGAGTCAGTTCTGAAAATGTAGATCACAGCACCCATGGCTTCAAGGTCTTCTCGGCGGTCTTCAGTTTGTCTTCCCTAACTTACCCAGCATCTCCACCAAAATGCCACGTGGAAAATTAGGGAAGACCAACTTCGGGATGAGACAACAATTTATTTCAGGCAAGGACAAACTATGAATGGTAAACAAAAGATAAGTCACGAGGTAAATTTACAGAGTAGCAAAATATAAACATAAAAATGACCACTCTGTTAATAAAAATAATAAAATTAATAATACTTTATTACAATATCAACTACAAGGGTCACTCCAAAAGGTTTTGAAATCTCTCTCTCTCTCTCTCAATACTAAATAATTAAAACATTAAAAAATAAATTAAACCGTTAAAATTTACATACATATTTTAGCACCTATGCAAGATTTCATCCGTGAAAACCAAATTTCGAAGCCCTTACACCAGTCTTCTTTGGGGATGGAATTTTTAATAGTTAATTTTAAATATTATATCGGAATAAATATCGTCGATTGGTTGACATTTATTCAGACATATTGCCCAAGCCTTTAGCAACTTTTAGCTTCACTATAAGGAGATGAATTTTTCTTTTAATGTATCTACGCACCTGATCCTAGTACAATTTCACGTTTATACTATTTTTCACAAATTTTCTCTATGCTAATTAAATGCATAAAATATAGAAAGAATATCAACTTTCAAATCAATAGCTTGTCATCTCTTATTAACTTAAGTTTAAGACCATTCATATACCCAGAGACGCTATATATTTAAAAAGAATCTAATGGGTAAAATACTTGTATTTCTATTGAACATATCGCTTTTTGCTCTGTGTACATTTCATTCCCATGTCAATAGAAACAAAAAATATATATTTATCAATTGAATTCTCTCTTCAAGTTTCAAAACCATTCGTTAATTAAAGAACGAGAGAGACAATTTGATAAATGAAAAAACAAGAAACATTCAGATATTTCCTACCCCTTCAATTAATACCTTTAAATTTATGTTTTCCTCCCCTTCTTTATGGCCAATTAATTAGCTTGCTTCCCTTCCTCACCAAACTCCAATTATTTGGACTTCTCTCTGTGCAACCACCCCCTCCATTATATTGATCCCTCTCACTGACTCCACAGTCGTCCACAGAGTATGCCAGTGTCTTAACTATTTAATGTGAGCTCTAATTCTCTAACTAATGGGGATAGACATTGCTAACATCTTGGTAGAAGAAGTGTAGACAATAATAAAGTCGTAGTTGAAGTAAATGAGCTCTATTTCTCTAACTACATGGTATTTATTGATAACATACTGGTAGAAGAAGTGTAGACAACAATAAAGTCGTAGTTGAAGTAAATGAGCTCTATTTCTTTAACTACATGGTATATATTGTGTTGCATCATGATTAATGCACGTATTTTTTAAATTATTTATAATATTATTTTAAATATATTTAAAATTTAAATTTCATATCTATTTATTTTTATTTAAAACAGATTATTTAGATTATCATCATTCCTTTTTATAGTTTCATTCCTTTTGTAATATTTTATTGTACATATATCTTTATTGCTTATTGGGGCGATAGAGGACCTAGAAAAAAGACTGCGGATCGCGACCTACGAGGAAGACACGAATAAATAATCGCAATAACTTCAAAGGTAAGAAGGAAGAAACCAAGGTCGACGACCCTGCAAAGCTGCAACTTGGTGCAACAATTGGTAGAGATGCTGGTTCCGACCCAGTTGCTTTGAACCCCAATATAGAAATTCCGAAGTATGACGGGACAGAAGACCCTCGCCCATGGATAGAATCCCTCGAAGAGATTGGTTTCCTCTACCATTGAGCAGACTACATAATTACCCGTTATGCCGCCATGAACATGACGGGAAGCGCTAAAACCTGGTTGAATTTACACAAAGTTAGTTTCACGAGCTGGGAAAATATTAAAATCCGCCTCATTCAGGATTTTTCTCTGGACGCGAATAAAGAAGAACTTAGAATGAAGCTCAACAGAATGAAACACTGGAATGAACCAGCAATCAGGTTCGCGGAAGACATCCTAGTGTTGTGCAACAAGGTTGACCCCGCAATGGAAGAAGAAACAAAAATCGATCATGTTATTGGAGGACTGAAAAAAGAGTACTCATTCGCGCTTTACCTGAACCCTCCTAAAACGACCGATGAACTTCTTTTCGTGTGCAAGAAAATGGATTCTTTTAAAAAGAAGTATCGGGAACGTGTGGAGAAATTCAGAAACCTATATAACGGTCCACGCTATTCTAGACCCCAACAACAATCGAGGTACGGGCTGCCGACTGCCACACAAAACTAGCAGATCACTTCCAGGCCCCAAGCCCCTGTTTCCAATAATTACAAGAACGACTCCCCTTCTACTCCCAGGCAGTATCGAAACAACTTGCCCCAGCCCTCTACCCCTAGACGTCCTCATAATCCAAACTTTGTGCCGAAACCAAACCTTCAGAGAAACACCTACAACAAAAGTCAAGAAGTGAACAAAAATAGAACGGAAGATGGAAGACCACTCTGCTTTAAGTGTAACAAGCCAGGGCACGTGGCCCGTTATTGTAGGGTCAAGTTTATAAGAATCCTAGAAGAGGATCCAATCAGCTACCCAAGAGAAGGTCGAAGAGAAATGCCAAATGAATGAAATATCAGATAAATCAGGACCTCAGCTTTATGCTGATGTATGTCATAGCACACAGACAAATATTCCTACCCGGAATAGATATTCCGTATTGGAAGATTTAAACTAAGCGTCGCGCCTGAATATGTCAATCAAAGCAAGTCGACCATAAATGGAATCAAAAAGTTGAACCCTATATACAAATTAAAAATTCATTTGGACAAGATAGGGACTTTTGAAGCTTTGGTTGATACAGGCGCTGACCTCTCAGTGGTCGATCTCAGAACGGCCCTCGATACAGGCCATGGTATAAGTAAACTCGCAAAAACTTGCGCATGACCCGATGTAAAAAAAAATAGACATAGTAGAAAGTATTTAATTAAAAAGGCATATATTGGATCAAAAAAATAATTTATTTTACCAATATTTCAGCTGGCTGAACGCCAACCTTTATCAAGGTGTTATAACATTTTAAAGTGTGTCAGCACTTTATATTGTTAAATATAGTGTATTTGTTAAATATAAAAATTGATGACAAAGAATTATCGCACAAATTTGTGATCTTGAAAACGCATTTACGGACATTAATTTTTGGAAGAGATTTCCTTAAGAAAATAAACGCGAAAATAGATTGCAAAAAAAGAAATAATAAAATACGATCTGACGAATAATCATGACATAAGCAATTATGAACTGAAAAAATAAAAAGCGTTGAAGATACTGTTATACCTGAACTGTCTATTAGATTAATTAAGGCCTCAATAGAAGCAGAGGATGGCGAATATGTCATCGAAGAGAACAACAGAATGATTCAAACAAATGGCCTTCGATTGGCAAGAAGTTTGCTTACTGTCACGAATAGGAAAACTCATATCTGGATAACGAATCCTTATCCTCGACCTTTAAAAATCATGAAAGACCAACATTGGCTTATGGAAGCCTTCCTGCAGGGGTAAAGTTCATAGAGACGAAATCTAATTTCAGATAAACAAAAATTATCACCTAAAGAACAAGAGGAGTTAAAACAAATTTTGATTAAGTATGCTGATTTGTTTTCGCCAAGGTTAGGCAGGACCAATTTGGCAAAACACCGGATCGATACAGAAGATGCAAAACCGATAAAGCACAAGCCATATAGGGTGAGCCCCAAAGAGCGGGACATTATAAAAGATCAAATTGATGAAATGCTCAAAGAAGGCATAATTAGACCATCTTCAAGTCCCTGGTCTTTCCCTGTAATACTGGTCAAGAAGAGAGATGGTAAGTTCAGATTTTGTGTAGACTATAGAAAATTGAATGAGGTAACAGTGAAGGATGTTTATCCAATCCCAAGAATTGATGACGTAATGGATACTCTCCAAGGATCGAAGTACTTCTCAGCAATAGACCTTAGATCGGGATATTGGCAAGTCGAAATTGAAGAGAAGACAAGGAGAAGACAGCTTTCACTACGACTCACGGATTATATGAATTCAACGTCATGCCCTTTGGACTATGCAACGCCCCTGCTACTTTCGAGAGGAATATGGACAATGTGCTTGTAAATCTAAGATGGCAGATTTGCCTTTGTTATCTGGACGACATTATTATATACAGCTCAGACTTTCAAACTCATCTTAAAAAACTTGAAGCTGTCTTGAAATGTTTTAGTGAATCTAATTTGAAACTGAACGACAAGAAATGCAGATTTGCTTTTGAAGAACTTGAGATCCTTGGTCATATAACCAACCAACAGGGTATAAAACCGGCCGAATATAATATCAGAGCCGTTAGGAATTTTCCTCAGCCCAAGAAGGTCAAAGAAGTACAATCATTCTAGGAATGTGTTCCTATTATAGAAAATTCATTAAAGATTTCTCATTAATTGCTGACCCATTGACAAGACTCATCAGGAAAAATGTACAATTCACCTGGACAGAAAATCAAGAGGAAGCATTTCAAAACCTTAAAAAAGCTCTGATAAATCCGCCAATTTTGGGTCACTTTGATCCAAATGCAGCCACATACACTCACACAGACGCCTCTAACATCGGCTTAGGCGCATCACTGGTCCAAATTATCTGTGGGGAAGAGAAGGTGATATCATATTTGAGTCGAACTCTAAGTAAATCTGAGCAAAATTACTCAACCACCGAAAAGGAATGTTTGGCTGTGGTGTGGGCGATATCAAAATTACGACTCTATCTATATGGAAGACACTTATAAATAATTACAGACCATCACGCTTTGGGCTGGCTGAAAAATCTTAAAGATCC
The DNA here is from genome assembly GCA_030710605.1 of Cordylochernes scorpioides. NCBI lineage: Eukaryota > Metazoa > Arthropoda > Arachnida > Pseudoscorpiones > Chernetidae > Cordylochernes > Cordylochernes scorpioides. The sequence goes on from CP092883.1 coordinate 37,596,821, forward strand.
AACAGGTAGACTTGCAAGGTGGGCACTGAAAATTCAGGAATACGATTTTGACATAATACACAAATCGGGTAAAAAAACATTTGGATGCTGATGGTTTATCTAGAGGACCCCTACCTGAAACGGATTGGGTCGAAGATTATGAACGACTATTTTTGAATCAGATAATAAATGAAGAGGATGAATTCATAGAAAATGTTAAGAAAAGCCTTAAAGGAAGCAAACGAGCAATCACACAGAATTTTAAAGAGGAAAATGGGTGTCTATATAAGAAGAACCCAAACCCTGAAGGCAGAGCATGGTTGCTGGTAGTGCCGAAGAAGAGAAGGAAAGAAATCATGAGTGAATTCCACAGCCATATGCTGAATGGCCATCTGGGCGTCGCTAGAACCACATACCGTTTGAAGAATAAATATTATTGGCCTTCCATGCTAAAAAGATGTTTCAGATTTTGTAAAGACGTGCTATCTTTGCCAAAGTCGAAATGGTTCAAACCAGTCGCCCTCTGGACTTTTGCAACCCATTCCCCCCAGCTAACTACCCTTTTGAAAGAATCGGGATTGACTTTGTTGGTCCCTTGCCATCAACGAAAAGAAGAAGGAAGTGGATAATTCGTGTTGACTGATTGTTATACCAGGTACGCTGAAACAAAGACAGTACCAGAAGCAAACAGTGAAAGAAGTCTCTACATTTTCAATCAAACAATTTTTTTACGTCACGGGGCCCCAAGGTTTCTTATTAGCGACAGAGGTTCACAGTTCACTAGAAATTTGATGAAGGAGGTCATGAAAATGTGCAAAGTTAAACACTGCTTTACGACGAGCTACCATCCCCAGATTAACGAACTAACGGAACGGCTAAATAGAACTCTAATCAACATGATAAGCATGTATGTAAATACAGACCAGAAGAACTGGGACGAAATCCTCCCTTTCATCACCCACGCGTACAATACCACGATTCAAGAAACCACAGGCTACTCTCCATTTTTCCTGTTGTTTGGGAGGGAACCCATGTCCCTCTTAGACGACGATAATATCCCAATTGACAGTAACATGAACGATTACGACGAATATATAGAAAATTACTTAGATAAAATAGCAAGGACGAGACAGGTAGTCATTAACAACACAGAGAAGACTCAGGAAAGAATGAAAAGAAACTATGACAAAAATCTATCTACCAGGACATTTAGTGGCAGTTTGGACACCAGTCAAGAAAATCGGAAAATGTGAATAACTACTGAGAAAATATTTTGGCCTATATCGAATATTAAAGAAGCTGTCCAACGTAAATTACTTAATTGAACCGAAAGATAATCCTGGCCAAGACCCATTGATTGTCCATGTCTCAAGACTCAAACCCTATTTTGAAAGAATTGATGAGGTCACTCACGAGGACGTGACGACCTCTGGAGAGGGGGAAGTGTTGCATCATGATTAATGCACGTATTTTAAAAATTATTTATAATATTATTTTTAATATATTTAAAATTTAAATTACATATCTATTTATTTTTATTTAAAACAGATTTTTTAGATTATCATCATTCCTTTTTATAGTTTCATTCCTTTTGTAATATTTAATTGTACATATATCTTTATCGCTTGTTGGAGCGAGAGAGGACCTAGAAAAAAGACTGCGGATCGCGACCTACGAGGAACACGAATAAATAAACGCAATAACTTTAAAAGGTAATTTATTTTTATTTAATTTTATTTATTTACGTTTATTTATTTCCCTTGACTATGGAAATACGCTCGGGAAACGTGTATAAAACAAAGAAGGAAGAAACCAAGGTCGACGACCCTGCAAAGCTGCAACTTGGTGCAACAATATTGCTAACACCCTGGTAGAAGAATTGTAGAGTCCTATTTGAAGTTGATGAACTTTATTGCTCCAACTACAGGGTATACATTGCTATTATTCTGGTAATGGAAGTGTAGACAATAATAGAGTCCTATTTGAAGTTGATGAGCTCTATTTCTCTAACTAAAGGGAATACACTGCTAAAATCCTGGTAGAAGAAGTGTTGACAATAATAGAGTTCTAGTTGAAGTAAATGAGCTCTATTTCTCTAACTACATGGTATACATTGCCATCTAGAATCCTTGTAGAAGAGAGAAGTGTAGACAATGATAGAGTCCTATTTAAAAAGAAAGAGTAGATATAAGACCATCTCTCTTTCTTTAAGTATTGGAAATACAACACTGGGAATCCCCTTTGTATTAGAGGTATAGCTGAAGTAGATAAATAATTAGGCTTTATTTATATAAATAACTGGATAAAATTTAATTCTGGCGTGTTTTTAGGAGAAGTAATATTCGAATTCTAGTTGAGAAATAGGTGAAAGTTTTTTTTTACTATAAATGCCAAAAATAAAATAAGCATAGACCTGCGTTATATTTAGCACAGAGTACGATTAAGACAATATCTACAAAAGGGACAATGTTGGGTTGTAGAAGCAGGGTCTTGGTTAGCAGCCCCGTAAAAAAAAATATATTTCCGTTGTAGAAGCAGGGTCGAGTTGTATTTGTCGAGAGATAAGAGAGGCTTAATTTGATAAATATTTACAGGAAAAACAATATTAGTGTATAAGACTTTGTGGAAATAGATGTGTTCTATTTGAAAAAAATAATAATAATAATAAAATATATATAATAATTGTTGCATCGCCCTGGGGTGTTGGCTTCATGTCAGTATTCGATTGGTTCCATATCAATATTATAAGTCAGACCAGAACGAGTAATCATAAAACAAATTTATTTTATTAAGGAAAACATTTCCAATTATTTTCAATCTTGAAAAAAAAAAAAAACTCAGAGATATATAAACAAAATATATGTGCAAATGAAACGCTGACGCCACGTGACTAATGATGATAAACCGAGTAAGCCACCACAGATTATTCTGTGACAATATATATATTTATAAAAAAAATGGTGGCAAGAATTGTTTTTAATACAAAGTAGATATATGTGTTTTTTCGACGCTCTCCCGCCATGGATTCCTGCAAGAAGAAGATGAAGAAAGCTGTTAGCTTCAACCCTCGGTTGACATCGCGGCTTTTGTTGAAGAAGACAACATGGTCATCTCCCGCCACTACCAAATCCTGCAATCCCTCGGCCAGCCCTCCCTCGCAGCTCTTCCCTGGACCTTGCCCGCTTCATTGAGCAGCGGACGGAAATAATCAAGTGCCTAGTTAGGGATGTGAAGAACCTCGCGGGCACCGTGAATGACTTCATGGAGCTGGATGAAATCATGGATGCCCAAATGCCCAAGAAAACCTGCTAAACTACTCAAACTGGCCCTGCTCCCACCTGCAAGGATTTTAGCGCTCAGACCGAGCCCATCAAGCCTACCACCCCCGCTCCAGCTGCTGTCCCTGTGGCAGTAGCTGCTCCAAAGAAGCCAGATCCTGCTCTAACCAAGAGGAAGCAGCCAGAGGCGTCAAACCCGCCGGCTAAGAGGACCAAACCACTGGTTCCAGCCAAGCCTGCATCTTTCCGAGCCCCCAAGCCTTCCTTTGCCAAAGACACCCTCAATGTAGAGAAATCTGCGGCCCACATCGTGGTTATTGCAGATAACCCGCAGGCTGACACACGGGACATTCTCAAAGCTGTCCGTGCTGCCCACACTCTGCCCCAAGGCGTCTGGACGTCTCTGCGCACCAGGGAAAAACTGGTTCTGCACTCCAACACTCCAGAGGCCATTCCTGCCGTCAGCTCTGCCCTGGACAAAAAGCTCCAAGGCCTGAAAGTCCGGGAACTGAGGCAATTCCTCCCAAGAATCTGCCTCTTCAACATGGAGGCGGAAACCGCGGATGAGGACATTGTCAAGGCCTTCCTCTCCACCGATGCCCTCAGCCAGCTTCCTGGAGTCAAGTCTGTCCGAGTGGCACACGGATCTCCGACCAGAAATGGCACCTGCACGGCCTTCATTGAGCTGGACTTGGCTTCCTACAAGGCCATTGGAAGACGCGGCAGGATCATTGTGGACCAAGTGATCCTGAACTACATGGAGTCTGTCCGCGTCTGCTACCGCTGCTGTGGCTACGGCCACAACGCCGATAGGTGCACCAAGGCTACGGTCACCTGCTTCCACTGCGCTTCTGGTGACCACCAAGGCCGAAGCTGTCCAACTCTCGCCAAGCCGCGCACGGCCAAATGTGCCAACTGCTCAGCCAAGGGCCTCTCTGCCGACCACTAGGCAAGATCAATGTTTTGTCCAACTGCCAGAGCTAGAGCTGCAAAGTTCTATTCCTCCCGCCTTCTTCATGTCTCCTGACCTCCGCGGACCCAATCCGGCCTAACCTACCTCTTCCCTAACGGAGATCCTGTTCCTCGCCTCTCCAGCCTGGTCATAGTGGTTTTATATATTTCGTTTTACGCGGCCATTGGGGCTCAAAAATCATTTTATTTTTATTAGCAGCCCCGTGAATAAAGATATTTCCAGAATTGTGTTGTAGTTGAAATACAAAAAGTTTCATTTCTCTAAATGCCTACAGGAGAGATATATAATTCTGAGATCCTTGTAGAGGAAGAGAAGCGGCATTATTCTATATTTAGTGGTTGTAGAGAATTTCCTAAATCTACCGGGTAGATAGCTTTTCCATGTAGAACAATCAAGGAGACAAGCATCGAGCTCTATTTGAAAATAGATCCTGGAGGCTGTTGGGCTCTGCGCTGCCTGGAGTATAGGAGCTCCATCTATGCCTTCTTCCTGTGGTGAAACTGTATAAGACCGGTGGTCTTAATACAGCTGAATCTGTGTGTATGTGAAGGTAGATATTTTATTTTGCGATTATTTAAAGAAAAGAGATAATATAGGTTTAGTAGATATTTCCGGGTATCTTTCCAAAGTTTATTCTTTCTAAATAAATGTATTAAAATTAGACTTCTGAATCACATGTCAACTAATTTCAACAGCCCCTGTGGAACATTTTGTTCCTGGGTGTGAACTTCGAATGGAAAAGAGACAAATGATCCGCTTGTGGTTTAATGAAATTCATAGGTGTTCTTTTTTTTTTACTTTAGGAATTAAATTTTTAGGGTATATTCTAGGAAATGTTTATAGATATCTTGTTATTTATTAACCACTCGGCTGATAAGAGATTACAGAACATAACATTTTGGATATTTTTTATATATTGAATATCTCTATTATTAAAAGAAATAAAAATATATATATAGGAATTTACTTGTTCGATATTATTGTTTTGTCAAAGTGGGTATCGTAATTTTATTTTATTTTTTTGCTCATCCCTAGTACACGTTGTACAGGCCATGATAATCATAGTGGGTAGAAGTAGGCGACTGCTTTTATTGTTAAGTTCACCACATGTCTACTCATGTGAAAACCAGTTCGGCTTTACACTTACAAATGTGCCAGAGCTCCATTTGGTTATTTGCACTCGCTAGTGGGGTTGGAATTTTGCAAGAATCGGGGCCATTTGGAGCATTTTTTTTATAAATAAGAAAAAGGTGCCAATGCGGAAATCGAACCCGGATCGTAGTGATCGAAACCAAACGGTTTAGACCATTCTTCCACCGACCCCAGAATCGGAATATAAAATGGGGAAAGTCCATTTTGGATGTGGAACCTTTGTTGGAATTTCACCCCAGAGTGTTATGTATATTCCTGTAATCGCTATTGTTATGTAGAAAGACGAATGCCAGAATGGCAAGGAGATTTATTTCGATCCGAAAAATCTCGTCTTTGTCGCATAAGAGTGTAGAAAGGAACCAAGAGCATTATAATATGAATATCACTTTAGTAAAATTAATAATTATTATTGAGAGATATACAATAGAATTTCCCTGTAAAGGACACCTAATTGCTGAGACAAAGTGTCCTTTATGGAGAGGTGTCCTCTTACTGGAGAATCTCTAAATAGTAAAAATGGTAATTTTGCAAATGAAAACTGTCCTTTGTAGAGAGGTGTCCACTAGCGGGGGTGTCTGCTAAAGGGAGGTTCTACTGTACATAGCCATTTTCTTATACGAGCATGAACACAGTTTGTAAATCTTGAAGATAGAGGTTGCCTGGCCGGCATTCATATTTCTTAAAAAAAAAAAATAGACATTTTGGCAAGTTTTTTTTTTTCCTCGAGGTTTCAACATACATCTTTTGTCTTCGTCAAGAGAAATAAAAATCTTGTTACTTCTGAAATGGAACTTTAGTTTTCTGTCAGAATTCTCTCGACATTTGTAAAAGTTGGCTCTAAATAACTTTGCATCTTCTTTCTTGCGGCGTGAAGAGAATCTTTGTCGTCGTAGCATTGATAATTTTTTTTTTCTTTGTGAAGGTGAGCCTTGCTTTGAAACAACGACAGAATCTTGGGGACAGTAGCGGAAAAATGGAGTCCATAGCATCCATTGCCCATTGCCTCAAGGTCTGTTCCACGATTTTATGTTTCCATTTATTATCCTTCCTAGAATTCCCATTAAATTGTCACGTAGGAAAATAAAAAACGAGAGAAGATAACCTTATCATGACTAGAAAAACTTAATTTGATTAAACACAATCAACTTCATTTGCAAAGAAAAAGGACCTTAAAGGCAACATGTGAAATATGTGTAATAAAAGAGCAGTAAAGTTAATAGAATAAATATTCTGCTATGCGCGAACCATACAATATAAAGATTAAAACCTAGTAAACAATGTGAAAAAAAAAGTACGAAATTCATATTGCACTGGGATAAGGTTCATAAATTAAGAAAATAAAAAAAGGCATATCCTTATCGAGCGCCTGCCCTTTTTTCTTTTCTTAGTAAGCAGTGATAAACATTTCACATTTTTATTTAGATTTCGGATCCTTCTTCATCACAAAACATTCAATAATTCTGAATAATAATAATACTAGTGTTATCACTATGAGTTTTTTTTTTTTTGCTTATCTCTAGTACACGAGGTACAGGCCATGATAATCATGGTGGGTAGAAGTAGGCGACTGCTTTTACTGTAAGTGCACCACAGATGTGAAAAGCAGTTCGACTTTGCACTTACAAAAGTATCAGAGCCCCGTTTGGTTACTTGCACTCGTTGGTGGGGTGGACTTTTACAATAATCGGGGGCTATTGGAGCATTTAAAAAAAAAAAAAAGAAAAAAGTACCTAATGCGGGAATCGAACCCGGGTCGTAGCGGTCGAAAACCAACGGTTTAGACCATTCTTCCACTGAACCCCAGCACTATGAGTAAATAATACAACTATCTTTTATTTATTTGTTAAAAATAATACAAACTCAATCTATCACACAGTACCATTAAGTTAATTGCTGAACCCGTCAATTGTGCAGAATAGTCATGGTCAAAAATCAACAATTTCAAATATTAGGAGATAATTGGAATCGTATTTCATCATTTCATTTCTTTAAAAACCAACACACATCTATTTACCAGTTTAGCGTGCCTCATACAATAAAATAAATAAAAATGTTTTGAATAAACACAATTTACATTTTATAATGATGCTATTGCTCTCGCACGATATATTCTCTATTTATTAAACAAAAAAAAAGTCTAATCAAAGATAACATTTCTAAAGATAATTTCACAATTACTAAGCAAATACTCTCTATATATATCGTAGAAGAAAAGAGGTAAACAACAGAGGGCAAACAAAGAAGAAACGTATTATTTGTTGGAAGGTATCAGAAAGGAAAAAGAATTGAATCCCCACGATTGATTCCAGCTTCAAGGCAAGAGGTAACAAGTGCCCCAGGAAAACAATTGTCGACGTTGGGAAATATTAAGCCGCTGTCACTAATGTCAAGTGCAGGAAGGCTGCGACCAATTTATAGGTGCATCGATTGGTCCTGGCTAGGTCCGCATGGATTACAATTAGTCCTCGGGATCCCCGGACTCTCATATTTAAATATTGAAAGTGTACGTGCCGCAACCGGCTTCTGGATTATTCATTGGATGCCATCGATTGGTGAAATATCGATTTCTATCTATGGTCCCCTGCTGCTGAGATTTTTATTTAGAATTGTGAGAACATCGATATAATCATTTCGTTACATTGATGTCTTTGGTGGATTTAGAGCTTCGTCCAGGTCTTTTGTATTCTATAGTATAGGTGTAATCTTTAGTCACACATGGTAAAACAAATTGTAGTTTGCCGGAATAAACTGAAGAGTGTTGCTATTTTACTTTAAACATTTTAAAGTATTTTTTTTTATGTAACTATCTACATTTCGTGATGTCCTTAATAGTCATGTACGCTCATGATCGCTTTTTAATTTCATACAAAAGTGGCAGTTCAGAAAGGTGGTCGCTCAAAATATGGATCGTTCATGGGAGGTTCTGCTCTACTCATTCGCGCCGCTCGAATACTTATATAAATAAATACTAGTATGAAATGCTTATGTTTGGTCCGTATATGTTTTCACCATATTTGACCTATCCGGATACAAATTTGATATTATATAGAGATAGTAGAGGTCTGGAAGGAGTGTCATAATTTCGAGCTTTGAATATTCTAATTATTCTATAATTGATGAATATGCATATTTTCTTTCAAAATAAGCAAGTAAAAGACGGAGCCGTTCTTGTCTCGTAACTGGTGGTAGGACATACTCGGATGTAGTTACTTTTATTTCTTTTCAGTTAACGGTTGTTACTTTATATTTTATGTTTTAGGGGTTTATTTATCATAATATTTTTCTGTTTTCATAAAATATATTTGTTATGTGAAGAGTATTATAATTATATTATTGTGTGTGTATTTTTATTCATTGCTACTGCTATTGTTTTTGATTTGAAAAAAATATATATAATAATAAAATATATTTTGTCAACAATACAATATTGTATAGATAAACATTCATTTAAGAAGTTCCTGAGTTAAGTTTGGCCATTCGTATATTATTGTATAACATTGTATTTGAACAATTCTCTAATAGGCAGCACTTAAAGCCTATTTTTACCAAAATAAAATTGATGATATTTTGATTCTAATTTTTCTTTGGGTATAAAGATTAAAAACGACTTCTACAGAGCTTTGCATAATGCAAAAATAAAATTTAAAAAATGAGAGGGCATGGCTAATATCTCGGTGATTTCGGTAAATTAATCTCCGGACAGCTCTACCTTTGTATTAGTGATTGTCACAATTGTATTTTATATATTTGAGTGAGGCATGTGTATTTGAAACTATTATAGACGCGTAGGGTTCTTTTGAAAATGAAACGAATTTCTACTGCCCTTACTTCAATGAAATATTAATAAGAGTGCCTGGTTCATCAGTGGAGAACCTTCCCATTAATTTTTCATTGCAGTAAGGGCAGTAGAAATTTGTTTAATTTTTAGAAGAATCATACGCGTCTATAATAGTTTCGAATTCTCATAACATTTGGCGCGCTAATGTATCAGCAATACAAATAGCTCAATTTTCCTGGTAACTCAGTGCTGGGATCTACAAACTAAATCCTCTCCGAGTTACTCGATGGTTTGAGATGGTAGAGGTGACTCGCCTACTACATCTCCTATTAAGTTCCTCTGAAATTATTAATGCCCCTGATTTCTAATGGAAGTGGTATCTCATTTGAATGTGCGGTTTTTTTTTTTAGATAGATGGTCACTCAAGGAGGGAGTCGGTCAAGAGAGGTTTCACTATATCCCATAGAGGAGAAGTAAACGCTGATATAATCCTCTATATTAATATGATGTATTAGCGCGACACATCTATTATAAGAAATTTAAACTATTTTTGACGTGTATGATTTTTGTATATATTTATATATTTCTTCCTGTGGTGAATCTGTATAAGACCGGTGGTCTTAATAAAGCTGTGTGTATGTATATATATTCAGAAATATATGTATTTCTACTGTCCTTAAAGCTTATATCCGTAGTTTATTCAAAATACCTTTCATAAGAGTCTAGCTTCAGTATCAGTATAAAAGGAAATCAGCCAAATACAATATTACAGTGGTATGGGAGATTTAACTGATGAAACCACTGGGAGGGTTCACCACTGATGAACAAGGTCATTCCATTATTTTATCATTCCAGTAAGGGCAGTAGAAAATACGCCTCAAAATGCTTTAAATTTATTTTAATTCTCTATATTTGATTGCAGTTATTGTTTCTAACCAGAATGAAATTCGAGAGACCTGGGATTTTCCCTAAATGTCTTTTCCGCCATAAATAAGGCGTGAATTCCAACGTATTTAGGATAATCCAGTCATATCCGTTTATTGGGATAACCATTTTCTTGAAAGGAAGTTCTTAGTATAAATCAGCGTCATAAATAGAGAGGTTATGGGTCCGGAGAGCCGTTCGTCAGAAGATGGGATTGTGGCCTGGAATAAAGATGGTCCACCACTCTGTCTAAAAGCCTCACAACCAAAATTACGATACAAACGTATTGAATGGAATTTTTTGTTCTGATAACTTCTTCTGAGAAGATTCTGTGGTGTGATAAAGTCTGTACAAGATCTTCTGATATTAGATATTCATATATAAATATATTGTAATTTTAGAGGTTAATTATTTTATAAAGAGATAGTCTTTTAACATTTTTTTTAAAAATAAAATTGAAAGCTTATCCTTTCCCTTCTTATGGATTTTATAATTTTAGTTTAAAGTCAAATTCTATATTTTGATAAACAGGCAGTACAACTTTCTGAAAGCTGCTCTCTGTTGCTTCAACAGTGCCGATAATGGAGCAGTCTCAAGAAAATATCAGCAAGCTCTCATATAAATATTGCAGTTCATTGAAAATAACTCTTATACCCACCATGAATATCATGGTCTGTACCACATGTACTAGGGATATATATATCTCTATATATAGGGATATAGGCTATAGGCTATAGGGATATATATATGAGTTGGTCAAATATCAGGGAACAGGCTAAATCAATGTTTAGTTGATTTCTGTTCCACCAGATGGCGCTCTGCCTTCTGTAAAGCACATGTGCTCTTGGACAGGATATGCCATTTTTAATATTGATTTCAACACCTGATCTTTTTAATCTTTTATTTTTTCTTTCGTTTTTTCATATATATATATATATATATATATATATCATAATTTGTATAATACCCAAAATGTATAATTTTTTTCACCATAATTATTATGTTAAATTGTAAATACAAATTCATCCATGTATAAATCTGTACAAAAATAAATCTGGGAGCCAGCGCGCGCGGGGCAGGCCACGCCTCCGCCGCGTGCGCGCGCGGCTCACGAGTGTCGAACAAGTTCTTTTTTGACGCATACATACACAACGGTCGCGCCCTTCCATTCGACCACGACAGCTACAACAACTAAGAGTCGACAGGATTAAGAACCTCAAAAGAATGAGCAAGGCAGGCCAGAAAGAGGCCGAATTATCTTAAGATAATAAGTCAGTATTTGATGCACTAACAGCGATGATGAAAAGACTTGGGCGGGACGCGCCCACCGCCGCAGCCAGGTTTGACGGATCAAGTTCCGCGGAATCGTTCTTAAGGGAGCTGGAGAGGTCCCCGGAATTCCAAAGCAGCAGCTGTGATGAACAAGGCCGCATGTTAGTGGCAGCGCTAGAAGGAGAGCCCCGGAAGACACTACAATCCATGGACTACCTCCACGAACCCTACTATAGAATCAAACAGGTCCTTAAAGATCTGTACCCCCCACCCGAGACTCCGACCCACCAGGAGTTCTATCAACTACGTCGCGGGCCTCAAGGCTTACAAGCATACTATTTACAGAAGGTACGCATTGGTACGCAGCTCAACATCGACCGCAAGGAAATGGTCAATGCTCTCACTCAAGGAATGCCCTCCTACAGTCGCAATCTACTGCTGATTGCCACACCCAGCAGCCCGTCGGAATGGTTCACTCTGGCCAAGAGAATCTATGTGATCGGCGGAGCCCCGAGTCATCCCGGCATATTCTCTCCCACAGAACGCCCAAACAATTTGTTAAGACGCTCATACGAAGAAGTGCCTCATACCCAGAAGCTACTAGGAGGATCTCCCTCCACCCCGCCAACCCCCTGCAAGCACTGCCAAGGGCCCCACTGTAACTATTAGTGCCCACGACGGTCCACCTTGCCTGGACAGCGTGCCGATCATCCTCGACTAGCGACACCGCCGCGGTATTTTCGTGACCCAAGAGACAGCGCTGCCGAGTAACCAGAAGTACAACCCACACGCCATTAACGGCGTAAGTACCCTGACTCTCAAGTTGCTACTAGCCAACCATTTGTTTTCATTTCTAGTAGATACTGGCTCTAACATTAATATTATTTGTTTAAAACAATTCAAAACATTAGGAACTAAAATGTTACAATTAAATAATGATGTTACTATTAGAACTTTGTCTCATAATATCCAACCTGTGGGATTTGCATTTATTTTGGTTACTGTAGGATCCATTAAGGAACACTTGTTATTTTATATAATAGATAATGATCTACCATTTGGCATTTTATCTTTAAATTCATTGGGAATATTTCGATTAACTATTGATTTTTTTTTTCAAAAAGAATATATCAGGATAATATCATGTTAGCATAGTCACAATATTGTTTTAAAGATAATTTTACGCCATTATTAAAAAACTTTACAATTCAACCCGACCCTAATAACAATACCATGCCCCACACTACTCAATCCTTTCCTCATGACAACCTTAATAGTACTACAAATGTAGAAAATTATATAGTTGCACATCCTCATTAATAAATGAATGTAAAAATCTTATTAGATAAAATATTGGTTTGTTTCCTATCGATAAGTTTTCAGTACCTGCTTTAAATATCGACCCGGTTAAAATTATACCTAACAGTGATAAGATTATAACACTAAGACCATATAGAATACCATATAGCGATTACCCTGAAATGAAGTATCAAATAGAGAAAATGTTAGAAAATGAATAATAGAACCATCGAATAGCCCATATGCCGCTCCCGTAACACTTGGAATGATACAGAGAAGATTAGCATGGCCCCTGCGCAAGGATGACACGCTCCCGTAACACTTGCTAGAAAAAGGGATGGCTCGAAACGTTTTTGTGTAGATTTTAGAAAACTTAACGAATTAATGTCTGTAGATAATTATCCCATACCACAAATAGAAACAGTACTAGATCAATTATCTAATTCCAAATACTTTTCCACCATAGATATAACCTCCGCCTTCTGGCAAATTCCGATCCATCCCGAATCTATGCCCCTGCTTTCATTTGTAACCCACCTGGGGCAATACCATTTTAATAGACTTCCATTTGGTCTCAAATTAAGTCCCCAAATATTCGAAAAGCAGTTGAATCAATTGATACAGAAACACAAATTAACATTTGCTAATCATTATTTTGATGACTTCATAATCCATTCTAACAGTTTAGAGGAACACTTAGGACACTTACAGGAATTTTTTAATTTTTGTAAATTAGAAAATATGAAATTAAATTTTAATAAATGCCAGTTTTTCAAGACGTCTATTGACTACCTGGGATATAAGATTAGTTCAGGTACCTGCACTCCACATTTTAGGAATATAGATGTAATTAATGCCATAAAACCCCCTACTAACGTAAAAACTTTGCAATCATTCCTAGGCGCCATTAATGTTTACAACAAATTCATTCCAGATTATGCGCGCATTAGAAATCCTCTAAATCAACTTTTGAAAAAGAACGTTAAATGGGAATGGACGTTAGACTGTCAAAAGGCGTTTGACAAACTCAAACAACTACTTTCATCAGGTCCCATTCTCCATCTTTATAAATCAGATTTGCCCTTTCAAGTGTACTCTGATGCATCTTTGCAAGGGATAGGAGGAGTACTGAAACAGCTCCATCTCTCTCTCTCTCTCTCTCTCCAAATGGAAACTCATATCCAGTACAATATTATAGTCGAACACTGCGCAAATACGAGCGCAATTATACCATCACCGAATTAGAGTGTCTGGCCATAATTGAAACAGTAGATCGTTTCAAGGTCTATCTGGCGGGAAATTGTTTTAACTATTTTGACCGATCATTGCGTCTTACAGTGGCTGAAAAACATCAAAAATCAGACAGGAAGACCATTTCGATGGAGTTTGAGGTTGTCAGCCTACGACTATCAGGTGAAGTACATCAAAGGCACCAAACAACTAGAGTTGACCTGTTATCCCGAAAATCCGTTTTGTGGCCTTCTTGGCGCTACGCAATTAAAAATGTACCAAAGTGAGCTTCGGGATAATTCCAAGTATGTTCACCAAACCTCAGGCCTGACTTCCGTCACGAGACGTGGTGTGAGCAAAATAGTCGTTCCACCTTCCTTACGACCCACCATACTTAGAGAAGCCCACCAGAAATTCAACCATTCAGGGATTTCTCAATTGACTAGGATCATCTCCGCCCAATACATTTGGAGCGGAATGTCGACAGACATTCGTGCCTTCGTTAAGAATTGTAAAATCTCTCAAATGAGCAAAACCCCAAAAGGACCGAAGTATGGAGAGTTGGGCGAATTGCCAGAATCCCCACTGCCATTCGATCTGGTCTCTATGGACACTATAGCCGGGTTTGCTAGATATGGAAGTTCAAAAAGTTACCTGCATGTAGTAGTAGACCACGCGACTCGATTCGCATGGACATTTCCATCTCGTTCCATCAGTACGACCACATATATTCAAGTAATAAAGAAGACACTACAAAGTGGTTGTCCGAGGCGTCTCCTTACAGATAGAGCCCCTGCCTTTACGTCATCGAGGTTTAGGAGATTTCTAATCTCCCATAACATCCAACCAATGCTCACTACAAGCAACCATCCACAAGCAAACGGTTTATCCGAACGTTTGAACGTAACCCTGACCGGAAAACTTAGGCTCCTCCATCTTCAACATCCTAGAGCTAGTTGGACTATTCCCCAATCCAAAGTAGTTAAGGCATATAACGATACCCCTCATTCCGTCACTGTATTTCCCCCATCATATCTTATGGACGGCTCCTTGCCGAAAGAACTGTCACAACATCTAGATCCTTATCCATCGGTCACTGAATCCAGACGCCTAGCGTTACAAAGAACGAAAGAACGTCATAAGCTAGATAAGATCAGATTTAATAAAATCACAGGTCCCCCGACTTTGAGGTAGGCGATCTAGTCCTTACCAAAATTTACCAACACCTTAATTCGGGCAAATTAGTGCCTTACTTCAGTGGACCATATGAAATAATTGAGGTGATATATCCCCCTATACAGTTAGAATCAATAGACCGAATCAAGCTCAAAACTTAGACACGGAGATTATCCACGTAAACAAATTGAAACACTATTCCGAAGACACTAAGTACATCTTCACACCTCACTCAACGAACTACAATAGCGCGCCAAAATCATATTTTATTGACCATCATTTCCCACCTGAAATATTTCATGAGGATTATAAGAATTATGCATCAACATTAAGTAACCCATTTAATCACATGAACCCCGATATTTTCTTAGATAATGACGAACCAACATTAACAGACAGATACCTTTCTACTCCTGACACCATCCCAAAGATTGATATCCAATTACAACCTTCCCCTACAACGAAGATAATGCTCCCATCTTCACCAACACGTAATCATACTCCGCAAATTAGTCCTCAATTAAATACTCTCCTTATTAACTGTGACAATGCGAATTTAGAAAATTGGTCAGTTATAAGCAAAAATGCGTTAGTGCCGTTGCCCATAATTAAATATTTTAATAAGATTAAACAATTCCCAATATTTTTATATCCCTCCTTACAATGGCGTGTATTAACCCAAACTTCTTAATGACAATTATACATTTGCTGATTTATTTATTGCCGTCTTCCCGATTAAGACAAATTCAATCAATCTTGATTCATTGTCTTGAAGAGCTTTCGATGGTCCTTTGGAAAACCTTCAAGGACTACATTAATCACTCAGAAAAGGATGGTGACCACGACATTAGGATTGATGACTCCCCATAAGATTCTATCGTCAGAGAATTCCTATATAGCATGGCGGAAATCTATTTTTAATTAGAATAACACCACCTGTGTTGCCCATTGACCACCCCGAACTGATAGGTTTTCCCAAATTCATTTCCTTTTAAGGTGTCAGCAGGATTACTGGTAGTCACAGACCCGTCTTGAAACGATCCATTCAGGATGTACGTCACAGATTTCAGTACGTTGCCCTCTGACAATTTGCAATAAACCATTATGTTCACACACCAACATCAAGAGATATTCTCCTTGCGCTACTTCATTGACATGACAACCGTCCCCTTTTCTCTCCATCCCAAACGATAAACCCATCCGAGGACTCCAGTGGCCCAATTTGAATCATCCTGCCGAATTGTTCGCCACGACCCAAGTCTTCATTCATTTACATACCTGAGCACCTTTTTAACACCCCTTTTCTTACATTTCTTATGGAGAGTACGGCACAGAGAAGGATGCTCAGCCCATCACCAACCCGCCAACACTCCAGCGCAGGAGATCCTCTCACGCACAGAACACTCACACAAACAGATAAACAGTCGTAGCCATATCACACAGGTTCGTATCCTGCTACATTTAAAACATTTAAAACTTTACTATCTTATGTATTATATATCATATATTTATTGTTGTTTTCATCTATAATTGTATATATTTTTAGTATAATATCACACAAATTTTAAATTTTTGTACCATAGAATCAGAATTCAATTTATAAAATTTGCCTACCAATCTCAACTAAATAATTTTAAAATCATTTTTAAAATTATTTATCCCACACAGGTTCCATCTGTCATAATTTGTATAATACCCAAAATGTATAATTTTTTCACCATAAGTATTATGTTAAATTGTAAATACAAATTTATCCATGTATAAATCTGTACAAAAATAAATCTGGGAGCCAGCGCGCGCGGGGCAGGCCACGCCTCCGCCGCGTGCGCGCGCGGCTCACGAGTGTCGAACAAGTTCTTTTTTGACGCATACATACACAACGGTCGCGTCCTTCCATTCAACCACGACAGCTACGACATATATATTAAAGAAGATAGACCTCGATTCTATAAAGCATTTTCTATGGATTTGGACCATTTTCAGGAACATATCTCCTTATTAATAACCGCTTTACTGACCAAAACAACATTTTTTTTAAATTGGAGGTTGTCTTTGGCAATTAATAGTTATATAATTATAATTCACAACACACTGTATCAGAGGGTAAAATGAACAGTTAATGCGTCACTAAATAACGCTGGAAATTTTCAGAGAGCCACACAATGAACGGGTGAATAAATAAATCAATTAAGGCTAATATTGTAGTGACGAGTATTATTAGTGATAAGCACTACCTCAGGGCTGATAAACAAGTGCATTGTTTTAATGCAATTCTAATGGGAGAGGCGACCCATTCTGATACATGAAAACTATCCTCCCTCAATTTTGCGATGCAATAATTATATCCCAAAAGGCACAAGGTAATAAGACCAACTTCAAATAAATAGTGTGTGACGTTTTCCGTAATACTATTTATTTGGATTTGGTCTTATTACCTTGTGTTTATAAATCTATAATCCAAATTTTGCATTATGATGTTCCAAAGGAAGTCACTTCTAACTTTGAAAATGTCTTAATGATGAGTAAATTAGCCCGAAAACATGACATACAGATTTGTAGACTTCGTCGAAACTGTGACATATTTTTAAAAAAGAAAAAAAGCATCTCCTTATCGGGTAACTGAAAGTTGCTGATGGCCTGCGCCATCTATTGGAATAAATATAAACTATTTGTTGATTTTTAGTTATTCCATAATTGGCCTAATATCCATTCTTGATTAATCAAGAAAATCTAACCACGTACGCGTTTCGGGTGGTGCAATATCACATTTGTACCATTTTTTCACTGTGACATATTTGCCGATCAAAATCTACGCGCTTTTCACAGAGAGGATCGAAAGATACACTTTTAATACATTTTAAAAGTATGTGTGATACCTTTTAGTACCTATATACAATTCTTCCGCAATTTTGCATTATGTAGAGATAAAAGGCTTATCGTTTCTCGCCCTTGGATAAGATCAAAGTGTGTATAGATAAATGATTTAAACTATAAAGAATCGGACTGTCTCTTGTCTGTCAAAATATTGTAGTAAATGAAATATTGAAAAATACAATATGGAATTTAGCAGAAAAGAATATTTCTCTATGATATCGACGGCCCTAACTTCAGAAAGGTAATTTTATCTTGACAAGCAAGATGACATCTCCTAGTTTATTTGTTTAAATGTCTCAGGAGAGGTTACAGAAGGAAGGAAATATATGTCTCTCGCTATAAAACACTCAATGATTTTATCTATAGACAAAATCCAAGCTAAATTATAACATTTTAATTAATGATCAGCAAGCAATATTTGAAAATTATTTGTTAAATAAATATAAAACACCATGTTGAAATGAGATTAAAATACAAATACTGAGAAAGATTATCAAGAGTTTTATTTATTAAAACGTATAACTGGCGTCTCGCTACGTTAAACGATGCTACATAAGAGGCTGACCCTTAGAGCTTCATGGAAATTCTCTTTGATTGAAAGCTTGCCAGTTGGACGCTTTGATAACGACACTAATCGCTGATCGTTCTCGCTATTCAGTTTGAATTATTTGAGGAAATACAATGCTTCATTCCCAAGATTTATATTGAAAATTAATATTTATCATTTTATTCACGAAATATTAATTTTGATATTTTTTATTCGGCACATTTTTCTTTTTTGCACCACTTCTTTATGCAAATAAGATTGGGTTTTTGAAATAATAAAAAATTTCTTTGTCCTCTTGAAGTTTGTCATTCCGAATTTTGTCTATATGACAATATATATGTGTGATAACCGAGGTTCTCTCGCTGTGGTGTGGTAACCGAGAGGGACAGTCAGGGCGTGGAGAGTTTTCCAGTACCTCTCTGCCCCATTGGAAGACCTTTAACAGTTCTCACAGAGTACAGGCAGTCGTGGTCGAGACAGAGTGGAAAGTTTGGGAAGGTCCACACACAAAAAACGAAGAGACACAGTTGTAGTAGGAAAGTTCCGGGAACAAATAAAGGTCGAGCTAAGAGCAAGATGGATATAGAAGAGTTCTTACTGTTCTACATGGTCGATGAGGTGGACCTGGGGTACAACCGACGAGGGCTCACGCTGATGGTGAAGTGATTATGTTTTCGGCTAGGGCAGAAGTCTTATATATCTTTTCCGTGAGAGGAGGTATGTGGGAGTATTGACTTTCAGCGGGTGCAAAGAGCGTGGCGCGTCAGCGATATTCTACACCCAATGACCTGATGGCAACGACATGCCAAATTCATCTTTAGGGTTGTTGAACTTCTATATCGATTTTAGACGTTTTTGGACTTCTATCTCAATCTCTTGATTTAGCTCAGAGCTCTTAATCTATTACATAATTTTATTTATTAATCCTCGGTTTGTACAAAATATATTACATATGGTGATACAATGACACATGTCAATCATGCGTATAATTATTTATAGATGTGTTTCTATTATACAACATGACAATCTTGTTACAAGTATTACACAATATTGGGTTTCTGGTTTAAATTACCACATATATAGGGTGATCCAAAAGTCTTGCACAACTTTAAAAAATAATAACTCCGGGAATATTTGCGCTTGAGCAATGCGGTAAACACCATTGTGTTCAGGATGCAATGGGATTTTTTTATGGCAAATAATGAAAATTTTGAAATTTATTTTAGTTACAATTTTATTCGCTAGATGGCGTTCAACCAAAATCAGAGATTCAGCGGCCAAATTGTTCGATAATTTGAAAAATATAACTGATCGACACGTAGTTTTCCTTTTTGAAAACCAGGAAAGAACCCTAATAATATCAAATCATGAATTAATAAAACACAAATTTGGAAAATTTGAAGAATTGGATGACAATTTTAAAATGCAATCCGAGATATGTAAAATAGGTAAATGCAAATTAAAACATGTAGCAAAAATATTTTTATTTTAGATAGGGTTTTGTGAAATAGATTGAATGTTTGAAAAACACTGCTGATATCAATACACGATATTTTGAAATGTTAATATATTACCAAAAATTATGATGGCACTACTAATAGGATTTCTTGCTATAAGGAATGTGTAGTTTCTTGACTAATTGGCGACACTTGACTATTTAACTGGATATTTGTCATGATCAAACAAATGAAATATAGGGGGGAGTGACAAAATATATTTGTCGTACTTTATTCCAAATATCCTATGGGCTTGTCAAATGTTATCATTGCTTAATATACTGTACACAATTTTAAAAATGTGTACCCTCAAATAAAAATCATTTTTAGATCGACCTTTTACGTTGAAAAACGTGGTAGTAAAATCACTTTTTATTTATTTTTTTTTTTTGCACAAAATTTCTAAAGTTAAAGTTGGTGTACAGAGAATATTCCTTATGTTATTTCTTCTAATGAGCGAAAAGCGATAAACTAAACATAAGGGATAAAATTGTGTGTACCAGTGGTATTCGAGAAGTTATAACACTTTGGCCTGCACGACATAATATAAGATGTGAGCAAATTACAAACAAATAAAATTACTGTTCACAAAAAAAAAAAAAAAAAGAGTCAAGATGTGAGGACAGCATTTATTATTCCCATAACCCAACACAAAGAGCTGCAAAATATTGGTAGATAATATAATACATGGCAGCTTATATAACACATGAGTCTGGTGATCTTGGAGGCCACTGGTATATAAAATGACGACTTATCACACGATTTTCACCGAACGTATCCTTCAGCAATTGTTTGGCACCGCGAGAGATATGAGGAGGTTCTCCATCTTGCATGAATGTTATTTCGCTAAGTTGTTATCATTCCTTTAATATGGGAATACCCTTTTCTCCCAAAAGTTGAACATAACGTTCACCAGTTACAAAAACGGTTTTAAAAGTTCTTCCATTGTTTTTCAAAGAAAAATGGCCCAATAATAAAAGAAGAAGTGAATCCACACAAAACTGTAACTCTGGGTTGATGAAGTGGCATTTCTGTACAAATGCTAGGGTTTTCTATTGCCCAAATGAGGCTGTTTTGAATGTTAAATTTTCCCTTTAGATAAAAGTGAGCATCATCTGTTCTTAGAACATTTGACAGCCAGTTTTCATCAATATCAATTTGCCGGAAAACCCATGCAGCTCATTCTTGACACTTCTCACAATCGCCGACTTTTAGCTCGTGAAATCTTTGAATTTTGTATAGGTATATATAAAGAAAAATTCCTAATGTGTGTTCTCTCAAAACTGTTCCATACGAAATCCTCGTTTGTCAATAAACTTGTCGAGCACTTACTTCTCCATACGTGGATAACGTTTCAATAGCTTTAATATTCTGAAAAACCGTAACAGCCACTGACTTGCATGTCGATGGTCTTCCACTCAGAGGTTTTGCTTCCAGAGATCCAGTTTCTTCAAAATTTTCAATCATTTGCCTTAGGGAGTAGCAACTCATGGGTCCTTTACCGCTTCGAATACCTTTAAAGGAACGAAAAGTTTTTAAGCTTCAGTGGCAGATTCTGAATCGCAATAAACAATTTTTACCAAGAGTGCTTATCCTGTAGTGACGGGCATTCCAGGGGAGGGGGGGGGGGGGGAGAAGACCGACCACACCTTCCTGCGGTCCCTCATGGACCCTTGGAATATTTGACCAAATTCTGGTTCGTTTCTAAGATGACTAACGTGGCAACGGCACCCATTTTCCAAAGACGAGCAAAACTGATATCTCCAGTAATGCTACCGAGTCCGGGGTAACCGCCGCGTCAGGAGCTGCAGCCCGGGCTCCTGATGAGAAATCTACTACGAGGACACAATTCAATCTACTACAGCTCAATATAAATGGCACCCAGAGGAAACCTGAAGAGCTGATTTGTCTTCTCCGTGACAAAAATGTGCATATTGCTTGTCTTCAGGAGACAAAATTGAATCAGAATCTGTCACTACCTATATATTGCAAGGCTTCCTCATAGTCTTGCTCTAGTTCCTCTTCGCTAACGTCTGAAGTTAGCATGAAGTCTCTTATCTTGCTTTGGATCACAAGAAGCTCACTGTGAGTTTCTTCAATGATCTCTCTATTATATTCAATGTCCTCTACAGATATCGGTGGAGTACTTGACAGAAACTCTTCTGTCGTCTTCAAGCTGCGAGTTAGTCGCTTTCTAAGTAAATTTCTATGTCTTTTTAAAATTTCCATTTTTCAAAAAACACTATAAACAGAAGGTAAAACAAAAGGTACTTATCTAGAGTCTTGACTTGTACTCCGCCGTTAATCCACTTGATCTTGCCTTGTCAGAAGCCCACCCGCGGGGACGCCACTTTGTGAAGAAATGTCGGGTAGTCGTTTCACAAAACACTGTGCGAGTTCGGTAGAAGAATTCGCAGTGGTGATTCTTTTGAGGGCTGTTGCAAGGATTTAAATAATATCACTAAATAGCAGAAAGGAGAGGGTAAAAATCTCCTTCAAACTAACTTTATTTAATACAACTTAAGAGGACAGAGGAAAACACCTAACTGGTCGGTAGCAGACCAAGCCGTGTTCTAGTCCTTTGTTGGCGGCTGGCGCCGCCGGGGCTTGTTTGTTTACTGTCACCCAAGCCGTCTGGACGGCGTCCGGAATTTCCACAATGGTGTTGTCTAAAGGGGGTTAAGAGAGCAGTCTCTTTCAAATGAAAAATGCTTTAACCCTTAACCCTTAGTTACTCGCGCTCACTTTTGAGACGTAACTACTCGCGCTGGGTGTAATACACCCGGTGTTTTAACCTGGTGAAATATCACTTAAAACAAAATATTTTTAAAACATATTTGTATGGTACCATTATTTTATTTAACAATTAAGATATTTTAATCGAAAATAGAGTAATATTTATATTTTAAACTATTTTTAAAACTAAAATGTTAATTTACGCACCAAATATATATATATTTTTAATTTGGGATACAATTTTCGAAATATTTACATACAATGCCTACTCATTATAATAGAATGGTCTTCACAAACATTCTTTTGGCACTTCTGGCATAGTGTTTTGGTCTTACGATCTTTTTTATAAGAACAAAGATGGCATATTTTCTGGGCCTTTGAAAGAGGTTCTGGAATGTATTCTTCCTAAAATATATATAAACGATTAGAGATAAAATTAAATTATATTCTGACATAAAACTCAACATAGTTTATGGTGACTGACCAGCATGTTTCCGGACAATACTTCGAAGTGGTTTCGAGAAGGATTTGGTAGTAAACCTGATATGATGATACTCTGTTACCAATTCAAGTGATAGAGCTTTTAGGAAATCCTTTCTTCTTTTGTAAATGTTTTGGGGTTGATTCCAATCCAAAGGAAGTTTGGAATTAACTCCAGAAATATTTAAAAGTTCAAAAAGGAGACACAGAGGCCATCTTTTGGTACTTCGTCCCACGGAATAGAGTGACGTCCTTTTGTCATGTTATAAAAAGTAATCATACCTGGCTTCTTCTTTTCATTTGTCTATTCATCAATTGTTGCTTCTGAGGGCATTGTAGATAAAAGAAAACACTTTTGCTCCTTTTAGGAGCATATGATACGAGGAAGACATTTTTTTGAAAACTAAAAATTGAGCTGAACACTTGCCGTGCGCGATTTGTGATAAATTCAGGTGGTATTTCTTTTTTGTTCTTTTTGAGTGTTCCTACTAAGGTCAATTTATGATCATTCAAAAGAACTACTGCAAGAGGATAGCTGGTATACCAATTTTCAGTTGTTATGTTGCGTTTTGAGCCTGAGATTGGAAGTACAAGAGAGTCCTTCAACTACATTGTTGGGAGAGTTACTTATTTGATAAGGGCCTTCAGGTTGCTTGCCAGCGTATATTTCAAGATTCACCACATAGCTTGTGCGGGAACAACATAACACATGTCTTTATGCCATATTTTGCGGGTTTATTGAGAAGGTACTGCTTGAAACTACATCGGCCTTTGAATGGAATGATATTTTCATCTACTGTCAAATATTCTCCGGGAATATACATAGTTTTGCAGTTTGTAACGAATTCTTCAAATATTTCTCTAATTGGGGCTAATTTGTCAATTTCCCCCTTATTTCACGTGTGGGCAAATCATCGAAACATAAACACCTGAGTTAAAAGAAAAATCACTCGCGATTCATTACGGACTGGAAAATTTCGAATCGAGTTCCATCATTTTCCCATATTTCTTGAAAGGAAAGATGGCAGGCCTTTCTTGTCCCAGAAAGTAACTAAAGTCCAATAAGAGCCCAAATCTCTACATCATTACTATCTTTTGTATCCCTTTCTCGAGAAAATTTCCTCGAATCCTTGAGATATATTGATTGGTGTTACATACTATTTTTTCAACTATTTTGTGATAAATTTTCTGTAAGCTCCAACAGATGTTGTGATGTTCTTTCCATCTCTTTTCGGTCCTTTTCGGAAGGTGAGAAATTATGTTGCAAGAGCGAATTCTTACCTTTGTACTTTGCCATTCACTGGTCTTCCTTCGCGTTGTCTGGTCTCTCCCCACATAGAAACTAGAAGTTGAAGATGAACAAAATTTTTCGTTTTCAGATTCCAACTCGGATTCAGAATCATGGTAGCTATATATTTCGGTATTTTCATCAGAAGATATATCCGATGTGCCACCAACAACTTCATTTGAGATTCAGAATTAGAAAGAGTTGATGTATCCATGAAATATTTTTTTAAATTAATAGCAAACGATAGTTTTTGGAGAGCTAGGAATAAAGAGCAAACAAAGAATATGTGAACAAAGCCAAAGGAAATACATATATCTGAATCTGAAACCTTAAAAATATAGGCGAGCTGTCACTCACGGCCTGCCAAAAGTGTAACGTAAACACTCGCGCTGGGTGTAAACCACCCAGCTTATCTGATTACGAAAAAGTTAAATGTATATTTTTGAAATTCATTAGGCCAATCTATGCTTCACCACAAAAAAATAAGCTACAGAGACACTCAAGCTGCTATATTTATTATTTACAATATATTTTCACAGTTTAGTTTCTTACTGGGTGTAATAAACCCATTGCGACCGCTTACGGGTTAATATATTAGCCCTGAAAGACCCAAGGTCATCAGGCGTGGAGCAGACTTCCTGCCAAAACCTAAGCCTATCTCCGTCGCAATGGGGGCGCTGCTTGCGAGTTATATCTACAAATATGCAAATAACTCTAAGAAAATTCAAGATATTCAAGAAATTATTTTTCAAAAACCCTCCCGGGGATATACCTAATAATATCCCAAAATTTCACGCCGATTGGATGTATGGTTTTTGAATCTATAGAGTACAAACATACAGACAGACAGATATTCAATTATATATATATATAGATTACAGATCAATACCATTATTATTTTGTCCACACATTGTGCGTGGAAGAGAGAGATTTATATACAACAGTTGTGAATAATTGTGTGTTTTCCAATTAATTCTAAATTAATGATAAAATTTTGAGAGCAAAATAAATGAGTAAATTAAAAGTATATACATAGTCATTTACAAACAATTAGGATATGAATTATTCATAAATTTCTGGAAAATCAATTTTTCTGTAATATTTTGTGTATAATTGATGCTTGTTTGATATCTGGTATATGGCTATTATTTAGGGAGTGGTCAACTAGGAGGGATAATGGTTTGTAGTTTTTTAAAGCTCCTTATGTTGATTAATACGATCTTTAAGTGATTTACCTGTTTCTCCAATGTATGTAGCTTGACATGTTTGGCAGGGAGTTTTTACCTGAGTAAAAGTTTGCCTAACGAACTTTTGTTAAAACGATTCTAGCAAACATCTAATCCCTACTGAATCTATACTTGTCTATACTCTCGATGATTTGAAAATTTTTCCCGGTCCCTTGAAAAATACTCGATATGTTGAATATAATCAATATTAATTGGTCCACTCGGTAATTTTAAGTTGAAGGAATAGTATCTTGCCACAAAGAACATTTGTAAATAACTGTATTTAGCGAATGTACCCGGCTTCGCCCGGTTTTTACCCGAGTAAAAGTTTGCCTAACGAACATTTGTTAAAACGATTCTAGAAAACATCCAATCCACCTATCTACTTATATATTTGCCTTATTCTGTCTGTTTGTCTGTATGTCTGAAGCTCACGGATAGAATGCGCGCCCATTGGCTGCCAGCGAACACGTGGCCTCCCTGCCCCCCTCTAGACAACCCTGTTATCAGCTGTGCGATACATACACCTGTCTATAGCGGCCACTCTAGACAACCCTGTTATCAGCAGTGTGCTACATCCACCTGTCTAAACAGACCACTCTGTCTATAGCGGCCACTCTAGACAACCCTGTTATCAGCTGTGTGATACATCCACCTGTCTATACAGACCACCCTGTCATAGCGGTCACTCTAGGCAACCCTGTTATCAGCTGTGTGATACAGCCACCTGTCTATACAGACCACCCTGTATATGGCGGCCATTCTAGACAACCCTGTTATCTGCTGTGTGATACATACACCTGTCTATAGCGGCCACTCTAGACAACCCTGTTATCATCAGTGTGTTAAATTCACCTGTCTATACAGACCACCCTGTCTATAGCGGTCACTATAGGCAACCCTGTTAACATCAGTGTGATACATACACCTGTCTATACAGACCACCCTGACTATAGCGACCACTCTAGACAACCCTGTTATCAGCTGCCTGTCTATACAGACCACCCTGTCTATAGCGGTCACCTTAGGCAACCCTGTTATCACCAGTGTGTTACATTCACCTGTCTATACAGACCACCCTGTCTATAGCGGTCACCTTAGGCAACCCTGTTATCAGCAGTGTGATACATCCACCTGTCTATACAGACCACCCTGTCTATAGCGACCACTCTAGACAACCCTGTTATCAGCTGTGTGATACATCCACCTGTCTATACAGACCACCCTGTCAATAGCGACCACCCAAGACAACGTTTTTAAAATATATTCGCACTCGGGTAAACCCCGGGCGTTGCCCGGGCCTTTCGTCTAGTATATATATATGGTAATTTAAACCAACAACCCCATACTGTGTATATAACTTATAATAAGATTGTCATGTTGTATATAGAAACACATCTATAAATAATTATGCGCATGATTAATCTGTGTCATTGCATCGCCCTATGTAATGTAATTTGTACAAAGTGGATAAATAAATAAAATCTGTAATAGATTTAAGAGTTGAGCTAGGGCAGAGATCGAACATATAGTATTGCCAAAACAACAGAGTCTAAAGATGGAAGTCATAAATCAGGTAGATTCACAATTCCCACGACAGGCCACCCACACTGTCACATGTGGTGGAATGCAGAGACCCCTCTCACACCTGGACAGGTAAAGGCGCCCTTTCTCAAACGCCCCTGTCACATAAGGTCCCCCCCCCCGTCTTTTAACCTATAAATACATCACTTTTACAGGGACTTGACAGTTCAGTTCAGTTCAGTTTAGTTCACCCTTAGTGCAAGCCGCGTCGGTCGTATGTTATGTCGATCTCATCCAACATGTAGTTAGGAAGAACTCGTCTATCTCCATCTTGCGCTTCTAGCTCAGCTTTTATCTGTTAACGGAACTTTCTTAGTGCAACTGTGTCTTCGTTTTTTGTGTATGGATATCCCCAGCTTTCCACTCTGCCTCGACCACGACTGCCTGTATTTTGTGAGAACTTTTAAAGGTCTTCCAAGGTGCAGAGAGGTACTGGAAAACTCTACATCCTGACTGTTCCTCTCGGTCAACACAGTACAACAAGAGCTACCAGGACTTCAACATTATTTCAGTAGTCGACATCAAACTCAACAAATCATTACAGTGAGTCGACAAGATCTCTTATTACATTAGACGACAGGATCTCTACAAAAGCTACTGGAATTCTCATCTCTCATTACATGAGTCGACAGGATCCCTCATCACAGATAAGTCGACACTTCATCTTATTTCATATATATTTCGACATTGCTTAGCATATTTTTAATGAAACTGATTCCAAAATTATTAATTAAACATTATATTTATTAATTTACAAGAGAGAGAACAAAATATAAAAGGGAAACTAATATTAAACAAAGGAACTTTTTTTTCGATTAGCGCCTATTTACCTGTGAGCTTACACACACTCTGTGGAACAATTAATTAATATGTGTACAACACACGCTCCCCTGTGTGTAAGCCCTAATCAGAAAGTCCAAGGCTATCTGCACATTTGCGTAGTTTGTCCTTAGGTAGACTCTTCGTTAGTATACCAGCCTCCATGTCTTCACTTTTAGTGTATGCCAGCTTGATTCCTTTTTGAATTTCCTCTTTTAAAAAATAATACTTTCGGTTTATGTGTTTTGTTCGTGAAGTAATTTTGTCAGATTGTATCCAGTTTATTGCAGCCTGACTGTCACTTTTCAAGGTAATTGGGAAAGTTACATTTTCCATCAAAGTTAGGTTTGGGGTTAAATGTGCGGTGAATCCTGAATCTATACACCACATTTGCTTATCAATTCTCCCATCTGATGAATCTTCAAATTCTTTTACATATGTTTCAAATGCTTGCTCATTAAATCCACTTTTCATGGTATCCACTAGTTTATTTGAATTTTCTCTACTGTATTTGTGATTTCTATAATCAGGAGTCCATTTCATTTGATATCCTTGTTTCTGTTTATCTCGAAACCAGCAATCATTAGCTAGATGCCCCTTTTTATTACAAACAAAACATCTTTCTGGCTGAAATTGTTTAAATTTTCTATCTTTAATTCTGTATGCTTGTTCATGCCCATTCTCAATCGATTGATTTAATCTCATATTTCTTTTTGACTCCTCTTCTCTCAGAGTTTGTTGAATCTCTTCAAGTGTTGCCTCTCTCTTAGATCGTAAGACAATAGCAACATTTTCATACCTTGGATGTATGCCTCAGACAATACGAAATGAAAGTTCTCTTGGGGGAAATTGATGCCCTAACAATGAACTTCTCTCAGCAATATTTTTTGCCCTCGTTATATATTCATCTACAGTTTCATTATCTTTCATTTTAATGTTCTTTAATTCTAAGCCTATATATCAATAATTTTATCTTCCAAATTTCCTGTGTATGTTTTTCTCAGTGAGTCCCATACTTTCTTAGCATTTGTTTCTCCTATGAACATTCCAGCTTGTTCATTTGTCAACGTAGTGATGATTATCCCAAAAGCTACATCATTTTTAACATTCCAAATCTCCCAAGAACTTTTGTCTTCCATATCAGGTTCTGGATCGGAAATTACACATTCAAATAAATACCTTTAATCTTCTCAGAAGTGCTTCAGTTTATCGATCAGAATAAACTTTTCCCTTAATCTTCAGATTAAATATTTTCGATTTTGAGCTTTATATCAAACAACCACGCTCTGCTACCAATTGTTGACTTTGCTTATAATATTTTTAATGAAACTGATTCCAAAATTATTAATTGAATATTATATTTATTGATTTACAAGAGAGAGAACAAAATATAAAAGGGAAACTAATATTAAACAAAGGAACTTTTTTTTTCGGTTAGAGTCTATTTACCTGTGAGCTTACGCACACTCTGTGGAACAATTAATTGATATATATACAACAATATAGATTTATGAACGTATATAAATATTGTTATATGCGTTTAAATATATTTTTGAAACACATAATTTTTTAGAAAACATTTATTAAATTTTAAATGAGATATTTTTAAATATATATATTAATATTGAAATGCCAAGTTTTTTTACAACGTCATTGGAATATTACGTTACTAAATCCTCAAATTAAATATTAAATTTGTTATACTTGGAACACATTTCAGCATTTTTACAATTTATAAATGTAATTTCACCAGATACCGCGAGAGGCGCTGTTTGTGAGTGAAAGTAGAAAATTTGCAAATAAAATTGCAACGGATATTTATTTAAAATCAAATTCAAACCAGAAACTTTCTCAGTAGTATATTAAATAACTTCCTAAGGTTTCACGGCGATTGGATAATCTTACCTTTTAAAAACATTCATCGTGTAAACAAACTAACATTCATCGTGTATATAAACTACGTGTAAAATTATTAACCAATCAAATTCATTTATCGTCGTGACCAGTGCTGCGCCAAGCGGTAAAAGGCTGAAACTAACGTTTTTTTGGTTTTATATTTAAGAAAAAGCACATTAACCTTTTTATTTTTTGAATAGCTTATATGT
The DNA here is from genome assembly GCA_030710605.1 of Cordylochernes scorpioides. Lineage (NCBI taxonomy): Eukaryota > Metazoa > Arthropoda > Arachnida > Pseudoscorpiones > Chernetidae > Cordylochernes > Cordylochernes scorpioides. The sequence continues at coordinate 37,627,037 of CP092883.1, forward strand.
TAAACGAAATCTTCAGCTACCTACATGCGAAATTCCATAATGATTGATTCTGTAGATTTTGCGCAACGCGATAACAAACATCGATTTTGGATTTCATTTTTATAGATATAAAGGTTAAAAGGATATATATATATATATATATATATAATTGAAAAATAATATATATATAATCTATTCTTGAACAAAATATATTTCTAAATAAATGAAATGCGCGTATATATATACCCCTAACTGTGTGTTCTAGTGACATCATGTCTTATATTTGCATATGCTTTTTGTGATCGCGTCTAGTCGATTTATTTAATGATAAACGGCAGAAACATTACTTTTAGGTAGAAAATTTGTTGTTGAAGACATCATTATTCTGTCCAAGAAAGGAATCAAATAAATTTAGATATTTTTTTAATGGCAAGAGAACTACCGACCATTTAGAGTCTGCTGAAGGCGGTTTAAAGCAACTACGTCGCAGGTAAATCTACTGACTGGGTGAACGTTTCACTTATGATCGTCCGAGTTGGACGACCAACCGAGGTGTGATGCACCAGTGGCCGCAGTTTATGAGGTCACTGTTTTAAAGGTCAGGTTATTATCTAAAATAACCGAAGAATCGGCATCCGAAAATCGATTCGGAATGCGCCGTAACAAAAGGATTCCTCGGAACATCTTCAGAACGCGACTGAAGTTGAAGAAAGTCAAGTATCAATGGATTTCCCCTGAATCAACTGGTTACCAGCGGCGACATCGGCAAGCTGCTACGGAGCGACATTATATGGCTTTTGAATATATTTTATCAGATGATGAGAATTTTGGTGTCTCCACTTCAACACCAAAGGCTGGTTGGTAAGACGTGAGCGACGAGCACGTGGCTAGCAATAAACTACTATAGAAAGATAGGATATTTATCAGCTTCACGAGGAGGTATCTCGAAGAATGCAAATAAGATGAAGAACAAGGCGACGAGGTCTGGTACAAGGGAGGTAGTGCGGGGAGTAGAGGTAAGATGAAGAACGAGGCCACAACGTCAGGTTCAATGGAGGTAGTGCGGGAAGTGGAGGTAAGATGAAGAACGAGGCGACTACGTCAGCTACAAGGGAGTAGGTGTAGGAAGTGGAGATAAGAAGAAGAACGAGGCGACTACGTCAGCTACAAGGGAGTAGGTGCAGGGAGTGGAGGTAAGATGAAGAACGAGGCGACGACGTCAGCTACAAGGGAAGGGTGCGGGGAGTGGAGATAAGATGAAGAACGAGGCAACGACTTGAGCCAACTGTAGGACAGTCACCTGCCGTCCGCCTACACAATTACAACCCCAGCTCTCCTTCAATTTTATTACTCCAAGATAAGCGAGGCGAGCACTTAAATTTTTATTCTCTTTCAATTCCCAGCGTCTCTAGACAACAAGCTGGAGAATAAAAGTCAGAAACATGGTTTAAAACACTCCACTTGGCTCATTTTTCTTTTTAGGTCCAATAAAAAATTTATAGAAAAAGGGGTTTTGAAATAAATGATATTTTACAAATCGATGAGAGTGGTACGTGTAGGTTTTAAAATATTATTAACCTTTTGCAAGATAAAACCTTTGAAGCACATGCACATATTTGAATGTATTCTACAAAGTATGCTATACTTTGCTTAATTCTGAGATATCATTATTCGAAAAACAAAAAATTGGCCGGAAAGTTCGTTTTTAAAAATTATACTCTCTTGTATAGGAGAAAATATAAAATTTCGAACATAAATTCAATTATACGTATTTTGTAGAATAAGTAGTAGGATGATAAATGCACCTCTCCTTTTTAGGAAAAATAAAAAATATCTAACTAATGCATTTTGTTGAAAATCGTTGAGAAGAACGTACTAATTCATGTAAACGGATATGCCACAACGCCAGCTTTGGATAATTCACACGCACACACAAAAATTTGGAAAAGATGGGTGGACTCCAGCTGCGGGGAAGACCATGTGTGAAGGGAACAGGCGTCTGAAACGGCAATTCCAGTGTGGGACAGTCTGGTGACATCGACACCTGTGGGGGTAGGCGCGGCGAGTTGCCTCCGGGGCGTGTGGATGATCCTGAAAGACGATGCCGGGACAGCCTTACATCGGAGCGGCCTACAGCCATGGACCGGAACGATTCCCAAGAGTGACTTCCACGGCGCCAAGGATTCTGACGGAGAAGTTGAAGGCAAGCCCCACTTATTGTATTCCTTCTGTTCAGTGCCACGTATATACGAACTCACATGTGTATCTTTGTGCAATCCTGATTAGACAAATAACACGAACATCATCTGGGTACGACATAACATTTGGTGCCAGGAAGTGGGAGGTAGCTTAGTTAATTTTAATTGAAGATTTTATTTTGCGCTAACTTAAAAGCAAGAAGGAAGAACTAATCGGCCTCGAGATTGTAGAATTAAAGAAGTTGATCGGAGACTTCTCTAGGCAAAAATAACCCATAAAATAGATCAGTTGATATCTGAAGTTGGAGCTGATTTAAGCGCAATTTTACACAATAATTTGTCTGATAATTTGTCCCGACCGAATAATTGAAAACAAGATGGATTTAGGAAACGAATCCTCTCCCGCAAGACTACAGTTACTAAGATCTCAGATTTGTCAGCGAAGGCTAAAAATGGCTGTATGGACTATACTGAAAATAGTGGCATGGAGAAAGGAATCATCCAGACAAGTATTATAGGAGAGGAAGACGGACTTTAGACTCCAATAGCGGTTGCGTCACGGATGCTTTGAATCAAGGCGAGCAGACGAAGGTAGAGTGCCCTCCATATGATGTGTCGTGCGAACTTTCATTTCTCTGGAACCCTTCTGAATACTTCTGTGAAGACACAAACTATCTTGGAGAGATACAATGCGACAACGTGGCCGATTTCTGCGACAGTGCCAGGGACTACAGCGGCGAACTAACTGGACGGGGCGAAGCCAGGTGCATCGTGGAAGTGCGACATGGCTAGATGGCCGAAGCACACCGAAGTTGGCGCCAGTGACCCGACTGAACGGGATAGACTATTGGGTGCTCTGTGGAAGTCCGAAGACAATGTATGTGACGCGGAAGTCGCCCGCAATGCACATCCGTTTGCAATATAAGCTGAAAATATGTGCCACGAATGTGTACCCATCATCTTCGTTCGTTCGTCATACAAGGTGCAGATTCAACAGCCATCGCATAGGAAGAGTTCCACCGACGTTGGCACTACCACGGGGTACAACAGAAGGTTTAAGAAGTTCACAGCCCAGAGCAGGGTAGGCATGAAGAGGCCCAGGTCTGGAGGGTTTGGAAAGAGAGCTTTTAAAGAAAGAACATGGGAAACCGACAGAAGAAAGGAACTTTCCAGACTACTACTGGAAGTCTTACAAGGACGAATACGTGCTGGAAGGCCACGATATAGTCAGCCTGAATCAGGTGGACGAATCCACTGTAGAGAACGACGATCTACATACCCGGCCTGGGAGGGAAACGACTAAAGCCCTAAACAGATCACAACGAAACGGACATAAACAACACGGCTACAAAGTGCTTCCAAGGAAAAATCTAAACCTCAGGCAGCAGCATCGAAGGAAGTGAGGTACGACCGCTATCATTTGGAGAACCACCGCTCTGTGCTAGACAGCGAAACCAAACAATGGCGTCAGCACTGATCGAGAGTGGGAAGAAAGCCTGAGTTGGGATGTGGTTCTGCAAAGAAGGGTGGTAGCTAGCTAATCCTTCCGTTGCGCTTCCGAGAGGCTGACGAGCCTCATGCGGCCAGATACGTCAATAAGATCGAAGTGCCACCGATCAGCGCCGCTGGTGAAATCAGTCCTTTTCGGGGCGAAAAGAATGAGGTTGGACTTTTGCAAGAATCGGGGGGGCAGTAGAGGATTTATTTGAATCAGAAAAAAAGTGCCCAATGCGGGAATCTAACCTGGGTCGTAGCGGTCGAAAACCAACGGCTTAGACTCTCCTTCCACCGACCCCCTATAATGTAGCCTTAGAAACAACAAGAGGAATCCAATTCTGAAGATGGAGTAATTTCTTTTAAGCTAAAATTAGCAGTCGCCAACTTTTACCCACCATGATTATCATGGCCTGTACCAGGTGTACTAGGGATAATAAAAAAAAAATTATGATAAAATTGCCTAAATTTCAGGAAAGATAGTTCGTTAGTAGAGAAAATTACATAATTTTCAGGAAAGATAGTTCCTTAATAGCTAAAATTACATAAATATCAGGAGAGATAGTTTCTTAGAAGCTTAAAATACATAAATTTCAGTATAGATAGTTCCTTAGACGCAAAAATATTTACATTTCAGGATAGAGATAATTCCTTGGAAGATTCACAAGAAAGTATGTCTTCAAGGCTAATAAGTCCTCAGAGCTACAAGTAGGCCTCAACTTTGGGGTATATTAATCCTTAGAAACTTCAATAATATCTCAACTACAGAGCATATAGATTCTTAGAAGTCCCAATAAGACTTAAACTGAAGAGCATACAGATCCTTAGAAGTCCCAATAAAACTTCAACTATAGAGCATATAGATCCTTAGAAGTCCCAATAATACTTCAACTATAAAGCATATAGATCCTCAGAAGTCCCATTAATACTTCAACTATAGAGCATATAGATCCTCAGAAGTCCCAGTAAGACTTCAACTGCAGAGCATATAGATCTTTAGAAGCCACAAGAAAGCCTCAACAGTAGACAATATATGTTCTTAGAAGCCTCAAACAGACCTCAAATGCGGGGCACGTAGATCTTTAGAAGCCTCAAGAAGGCCACAAATGCATGACATATAGGTCCTTAGAAGCTACAAGAAAGCTTCAACTATGGAGCTTATAGGTTCTTTGAAACCCTAAGATATCCTCAATTGCAGGACACATAGGTCCTTAAAAGTTCCAAAAAGACCTCACTACTGCAGAGCGGATAGGTTTTAAGAAGCCACAAGGAAGCTTTAACTTCAGGGCAGAGTGTTTTAGAAGTCACAAAAAGCAGTACTTCCAAGAAGTTATATTCCTAAAAGCCACAAGCTGGCACAACTTCAGAAACAATTTTTTCTCAAATAGATCAAAGAAGCTATAAACTTTAAGAAAATTGATTTTAAATAGGAAAAATAAGGCGCTAATATACGAGAAAAATTGATCTCCAGAAGCCACAAGATATTATCAAAGTGAGAGCAAATAGAAGTCCGAAGATGACATCATAAGCCCATGATAAGCCTACACATCGGTCCTTAGAGACTATAAAGCGGCGCCGTCCAGACTCCCTCCATTTGTATCGCCAGTCCATCAAGGCGGCGGTATCTCAATCCAACCAAGATGATGGAGTGGAGGGGAAACAAAATTATTTTTAAAATTTCAAACTGCTCTCGTATGTAATCGCCGCTTCCATTAAATGGAGGAGTTCGGTTGAATATGGATTGTGGCGATATCGGCCGGCGGGGGTGCCGATTTAATTTCCCCTCGAGCGCCCGCGGCCCGATGGCAAGGGATAGAGTCCCCAATCAATTTTACATATATACGGACGTCGTTGTCAGTAGAATTAATGTTTGTCACCATTTGCATATTTTATTACATATCCATTTTTTATAAGGGATGAGTAAGAGCTTGTAGCTACTCCGCAGTCATCTTTTAGAAAATTATAGAGTGCTTCCTCTTCCATATCTAGCAGCTTCAGTTGAAGCTACTGCTAGAATGATAGAGTATCGCGTGTCATCTCATCGACGTCATCGAATTAGATGTTCTATTTTTAGAAATATAATGACATCTATCGGTAAAATTTGTAACATTAATTTTTGGCAATGTGTTTCTTTTCTAATATATCATCAAATAATATCTCTACAGACCTTACTGCAATGAAACTAATTTTTGAACGAGAGGGCCTGGCTCTCATTCAACAAATTTTTATCATTGCAGTAAGTCTGTAGAAATATTATTTGATGGCATATTAGAAAATAAACACATTGCAAAAATGTGCAGCAAAAAATGAAAAGCGTCGGTTCAAATGTTCATCACTCCATCAACCAATATATACTTTTTTTTCTTATCCCTAATACACGTGGTACAAGTCAAAATAATCATAGTGGGTAGAAGTAGGCGACTGCTTTTACTGTAAGCGCACCACATGTCCACACATGTGAAAATCAGTTAGACTTTGCACTTACAAATATGCCAGAGCCCCGTTTGGTTACTTCGTATCTGATACCCTGCAAGCCTATTATTTGAGGCGAATTAGTCTCCAGCAGACGTGATATTGGATATTTCTTAAACGAGGGATGTCTTCACACAGATGCTGTGAGAATGAGATATCAACAATCCATAGATCAAATTACCTCCTCAAGACCCACTTCCCATGCGAGATACACATATAGATATTAACGGCAAAGTAGAACATCTCTAGTTATAGGAATATTTAGGCCATTTATTAAATGTGTAAGCCGAATAACCTGACATTTCGCCTGTGTATTATACAAATGCATTTTAGCCACGTTTTGGTATAACACTCAATCAGTAAATAATTATAGTTTCAAATTATAGTTTTCTTATCATTATGATAAAATATCACTCTCCCCTCCCCCGCGTCGACAGATGGCGCTCTAATAGGCATCTTATTTATATTAAAAGCTATATTCGAAAATAATTTGAAAAAATATGCGCATAAAACACTACGCAAAGCACTGAGTATGCCTACATATATGATGATGTGAGTTGATCAAGTGAAATCAGCAATTATATCGGATGCATCTGCCTGTAGTATCAGGAGAATGCCGTGTGGGCGGAGAGGGTGAAATTTACACCAAAGGAGATCTCAGCAAGCTACATCCTGTTGACAACCACCGCAGGAGACGGAACAATAAAAATACGAGTACTTGGATCGTACTAGGATCTAAATACAATATACAAATAGTAAATAAAGGATCCAAAAGTTCTCAAATACACATTTACTCGCTGGTGATTGGTTGGATGCCTCAATCTTGGCACCAGTCTGGTGCTAACATAAGCAGTCCTTTATTTTACTCGATTGAAAAATTAACAACGTAATCTGTCTGAACCACCGTATGAATCCGTATTTTCTTATGTACCTTAAAAGGTTTCACACTAAATTACAATATACTATGCGGATACATATATAATATTATATTATACTTATTATTTTACAAAATTTATTCTGTTCATAATATAAATATATTTATTAAATTTTTCTCCCCATTGAATATAACAAAATATTTTTAAAAAACTTAATGCTGTTGACGTTATGTGGCGCTGAGTTTGTTGTTGACACACTTTAAAATGTTATAACACCTTGATAAAGGTTGGCGTTCAGCCAGCTGAAATATTGGTAAAATAAATTATTTTTTTGATCCAATATATGCCTTTTTAATTAAATCCTTCCTTATATCTATAAAAATGAAATGCGAAATCGATGTTTGTTATCGCTTCACGCAAAATCTACTGACTCAATCATTATGGAATTTCGCATGTAGGTAGCTGAAGATTTCGTTTAACATATAGGCTATTCAAAAAAACGAAAAAAGTTGATGTGCTTTTTTTAAAAAATAAAAAAAAACAAAAAGCGTTAGTTCCAGCCTTTTACCGCTTGGGCGCAGCACTGGTCGCGACGATAAATGAATTTGATTGGTTAATAATTAACACGTGGTTTGTTTACACGATGAATGTTAGTTTGTTCACACGATGAAGGTTTTTAAAAGGTAAGATTATCCAATCGCCGTGAAACTTTAGGAAGTTATTTACTATACTACTGGGAAAATTTCTGGTTTGAATTTGATTTGAAATAAATATTCTTTGCAATTTTATTTGCAAATTTTCTACTTTCACTCGCAAGCAGCGCCTCTAGCGGCGTCTGGTGAAATTATATTTATAAATTGTAACAATTTTAAAAATGTTTTCCAAGTATAATAAATTTAATTTGAGAATTTAGTAATATAGAATTCCAATGACGTAAAAAATACTTGGCATTTCAATATCTCTATATATATAAAAATGAATGTTTGTATGTCTGTCTGTATGTCCGGTATACAAATTCGCAGTAGTTCACTAATTCAAACCAAAATTTCCATACATAGGTAAAAAAATACGGGGAAGACGATAGGCTATTTTAAAAAATATATAAATCAATTATTAAAACTATATATTTTTATTCAGAAAATGATGATTACGATATTGCTGTATCATGTTTGATTATCAGATACAAAATTATATCGGGAAAAATTCCAAAAAGCCGAGACCACGGGTGAAACCAGTTCATTATTTTGTACGCAGGAACAAAATTCTAACAGAAAAAACATTCATTCGAGCAGAAAACAAAAGCCAGATCATCTTTCTATGAAAATATCGCTTCTCAGACACAAAGTTTGGAGCGGGACGTTTTACAAGAGTGACATCCACGGCGCCAATTTATAATTGTAACGAATAGTATTTGAATAAAAACATTTAATCGGGTCAAACCCGGGCGTTGCCCGGGTCATTCGGCTATTAATATTATATATATATTAATTATTTAAGATACACACATGTTATAAGAGTCAAGATAGATATAGAGTTTGTGACTGCTTTTTACTGTGCGTCAAATGTTTAGACATTTAGAAAGCAGTTCGACTTTATACTTACAAGATTCCAGAGTTCTGTTAGGATATTTGCATCGATTGATGGGTTTGGATTCGTGCAAATTGAGATACCATTATATCAGTTTATTATATTGTAGCAAATAATTTATTTATTCTATGAAAATATTTTAAATTTCTATATTAGAATTTTGATATACTGTGAAAATTTCTCTTTTTTTGCCTCTCTGCTATTTTATTAGTTTCAACTTGTGCTTACATTAAATAAATTGCCTTGTCATCCTGAAGTTTGTCTTCCCTAATTTTCTACGTTACAATATATATATATAAAAACTGCTTAGTAGGAGATTCGATCTCAGGTCTTAGTTGCCGCCAGTGTATACCATCAGCTCTGCTGTGGGATTCTTAAACGGTGTCAGCAGCCAGAATGGGTGCTGATGGTTGTGGACTTAAATGGCCTGGAGGTAAAACGTCCTTTAACGAGTTCAGCCCCATTTAAGGGCGTTAGGAGGATGTCCCATCCCACAAGATCCAGCGGTCGCTCATCAATTTCCGCTGAGGGATTCCCAATAAGCTGGGCACTATGCAAATATCTTCGACGCGGAGGAGTTTTAATTGAGGTCCCACTGACCTATTGATTCACCATTACAGCCGCTAGTACCAGGTGCCGCTTACCTGCCAACCTGTCACTGCAATAAGATATTTTATTTATGCATGTCTTATATACCTTCGAGGTAATGTTTCTATTCATTTACAAATAAATTGCCAATAAAAATAGCTTTGCTTCAAACATTCTTTTCTTCAACAAAAAGTTAATGATGACATGTATGACGCTTTTTATTAAAGGGAATTGTAGGATATTTCTGGCATACCCTTTTCTAACTAAATAGGAATTTCTAAGAAGAGAATGTCCGAAAGCTTCGGTAATACATTTTAATTAAAAATAGTTACGGGGGGTCACCTTTTATTCTTTTGTTATAGTTAGAATCCGCAATCCTCCTATATATTCGTATGGGAAAGTTTATACAGAAAGACTAAGATAAAGTCACCGTTTAGCACAGGATCCAATTAAGATAGGCTTCGTTCTTGCCACTCACATCATTGTCGCAAATATCATAAACTAAGTTGCTCTTTTTGAGCGGCACCTAATAAAGTGATTTTGAAACAACTGTATCAATAAAAACTTGCAAAAATGGCAACTACCATTTGGCTAATTCTTCGCATAAAATGTTGGCAATTTGATATTCATCCGAGTTCCTCTTTTATTTTTGACCAGATGAATGACCCGGTTCCCCCCCCCCCCCCCCCCAAGTAATGCCAAAGGGCACGTTTGTCCCATCATTCTAGTTGTTCACCTTGGTACTTTGATATAGTGCATTGCGGCTTGTCTGCCTGCTACATTATTTTGGGCTTAAAAATCATACACTTTAAGCATCGCGGTATGTTTGCTCTCCACGGTCACTCCTGGGCTCAATACTATTGGAACCCGTCTCTGCCTCTCCCTGATCTCCGCTGATCACCACCCTGCCCCCCTGATCCTCCTCTACATCCCGGCTCTCCTGGCCTCACCTGGCGATGATCCCCTGGCCACCCATCCCCAGGCCCCTCCAACTGTGCTTTATTTATATTCCGCTTTATGCGTCCATCGGGGCTCAAAATCATTCATTTTGGTTAGCAGCCCCGTAAATAAAGATATTTCCATCATACTAGTTGTGTTTTGTGAACATTAGAATACTATTTAAACATCATAACTATTGTCGCTTTAAAACAAACCTACTCATCACTTTATTAAAATTCTCATTTGGAGTATGTGTATTTGCCTCTGTAAGTTGGATCCTTAAAAAAGACAGAAGAAATGTGATCAAACGACAGACTTTTATGACGTGGCACAGGCGTCGATGATGAGATTACCATAGATTAACAGAATAATTGATGAAAATGACCTGAAATCATCGAAGCGGGGAATGGCCTACTGGAAACTGTTGTTGTAAGGGGAGAGGAGAATCTGTATGCATGGACATCTTGTCCGACACTCGGAGTGGATGAAGGACTCTGGAGAGATGTATGGATGGTAGTTCAGATAGAGGAAAGCCGAGAATGGAATTTATGGACATTTTTAGGCGAAGATCCAAGACTAGCCATAGAAATGAAGTCCTTAGAAAACAGGACTATTGTCTATCAACTTATGAGTTGAGGATAAATAGATATAGTAGTACAAGAAGTTAAGATAGGAATTCATTACTAAATTTATTGTGTTGACAACAGTGTATTATTGTCATTGACTTATTATTTATAATCATCATCATACATGTATATAAATCAGACTAAATAAAGAACTATCGTGATGGCGCGACTGCGTGTTACTACCGAACCGAACTCGTATCTCGAATTTCGCTCGTAACTAAAAGCAAAAAATCACTTGCTCGTCGGCTCGTATCTCGAAAAACTCGTATGTTGGGGCGCTCGTATGTCGAGGTACCACTGTATATAGCATATATATTTTACAATAAATTATACTCATAACAAATAAGTTTATTTGAACAGTCAGATATATATAGTTACAAAAATCTATTGATAAATTTTGTAAGAGACTTTGTTAGACATTAGTCCTCTTGGATCAGTACATATATAATACCGTTACTATGTTTATAGTCTTGAAATGATGAGCATCTGAGTAAAAGGTGAGTTGAGTAAAATATGAGTCCTGAAAGTTACATCCACAAAAACAGCTTGGATCCTCCACTGAAAGAATTATTTTCAGAAAAGTCTTGAAATTGCCATGGTTGGGTACAAATTGTGTGTTGTTGAAATCAGGGCGGAGATCATTTGGATATAGCGTGGTTGAAGAAACTTTTAAATGTCTTGTTTGTATTATTCAATAGGAATGACACATTCTCCTGAATCTATATAAGATTTTAAAATAATTATTATCCCTAGTACACCTGGTACAGACCATGATAATCATGGTGGGTAGAGGTTGGCGACTGATTTTACTGTAAGTGCACCTCATGTCTATACATGTGAAAAGCAGTTGGACTTCGCACTTACAAATGTGCCAGAGCCTGTTTGGTTACTTGCACTCGCTGGTGGGGTTGAGCTTTTACAAGAATCGGGGTCCCCATTGGAGCATTTGTTTTTTTAATCAGACAAAGGTGCCTAATGCGGGATTCGATCTCGGGTCGTAGCGGTCGAAAACCAACGGTTTAGACCATCCTTCCACCGACCCCCAGATTTTATTATAAAAGAGGCAAATCAAAATTACATTTTTCTTATCCTCGAACGATAAAATATTCAGGTCGTATTTCATTATTTTTGATTCAATATAATCTGTGATTAAAGAAGTTCTAGATAACCATGTACACAATTATACATGATGTCTTGTACGCCTTTATACTCTAAAGTAATATATGATGTTGTGCTTTGCGATTGCTGTGATAGAGATGCAAGGGGATATTTGAGGCTCTTCATTGGACATGACAACAACATATTGTGTTGAATTTTTAATTTTTGCATAGATTTTTTTATTTATAAAAATTTAAGACTAATTTCTTATCCATTTGTTAAAATTGGTCTGAACAAATATTTATAAAATGTAATTCTTTTTCGGAGCTCAAACCCCAAGGTTTAATGGAAAGAGTGAGAATAGAAAATATATTTTTTAAATCCCTAAGTTTTTTCCTCCTCTATGTGAAAATCAAAATTTAATTTGTTTTTTTTTTCTTCTTCTTCTTCTGTGATTTTCAATTGTTATTCCTAAATTTTTATTTTTGTACTGGTAAGTGTGAGATTATATAGCTTTTTAATTTGACTGGGATATTTTATTTATTATGAAAATTTGAAACTATTATAGACGCGTATGATTCTTTAAAAAAATTAAACAATTTCTAATACCCTTATTGCAAGGAGAAAATTTAATGGGATGGCCTGACTCATCAGTGGTGAACCCTCCCAGCGGTTTCGCCAGTTTAATCTACCATACCGCTGTTATATTGCATTTTTAGATTTTCCTTCTATGGTGATACTGATTCTAGACTCTTGAAATGGGTATTTTAGATGAACTATGGGCATAAGCTTTGAGGACAGTAGAAATACATACAATTATAAATATATAATGTTCTTCGAGCAATCGCTTTTCCGCAAACATCAAATTGAGTCTTTTATTATGCAAATAAAAAATGCTAGTTATGCCAGTGACCAAGGAAATGTTTGCTCATCAAATTAACTAATGCTAATTATTTTGAGTATTATTTATATTAGTAGTAGTATTCACATTATTATATATATTAACTAGCGGATGTACCCGGCTTCGCCCGGGTTTTACCCGAGTAAGGTTTGTCTAACGAATCTCTCGATAAAGTGAACCTTTTTTCCCGGTCCCTTGTAAAATACTCGATAAGTTGAATAAAATCAATATTAATTGGTTCCCTCGGTAATTGGAAGTTAAAGGAATAGTATCTTGCCTTGGAATTGTATCATTATTCTTGTCTCAAATAAATTGCCGTGTCATCCTGTTTTGTCTTTCCTAATTTTCTACATTACAAAATCATCGTATCAGCATGATAATATTTAGAGCAGATTGTTGAATTATAACAGATAAATTAGAATATTTATCTTGATTATTTTTAGGCGAAAAGTTATTTCAAAAATTTATTTTCTAGAAACCTTCCCAGTACTATACTAAATAACTTCCCAAAGTTTCATGGCGTTCCAATGAGTGGTTTGGTCAGGCATAAAGGACAGACACACACACACATACATTCATTTTTATATATATGTAGATAATCGTCAACATAATATAGACCCAAAATAGGATAATTAGTTTGTTATTGGGATAATTTACTTCGACCTCCAATAAGTTTTATCTTCAGCTATCTCTATTTGTGCAATTTTAAAGATAGATTCAGTAGGTATGAAAGAACAAAAACAGGCATATAATAAGCCGTCATTTATATATAAGGTTTCTTTTTTTTTTTAATGCAATGCGCTGTTTTATATCCTCGACAATCTTCCAAAAGTCTCTAGGATCAACATAACATATATATTTTTTATTAAATAATGCAACAGGTTTCTAGATATGAGTTTCTTTTCATTTTATAAATGCATTCTCAAGCTTTCGGGCGTTTGATCCTTCTAAAAAGGATTAGAAAATGACTAATAATGAAAACTGCTAATTTTTTACTCCTGTAGAAGGGCGTAAATTTCCGAAAGCTTGAGGATGCAATAATAAATTTGAAACAAACATCTCCAGAAACTGTTGCACTATTTCAAATTAATATCAGATATGTTATGAATATTTTGCTGTTGTTGTTAGATAAAGGGTTGATAAGACAAAGGATCGATAAGATAAAGGGTTGAGGTGCAGTCTTGATAAGAAAAATATAATTATTTACCGACAAGTAGCTTTTATTTTCAATTACTTGAGGAAATATTACACATTAGTTATTTTCACATTATATAGAATTTATAAAGTTAATCCTATATTAGTGATTTAAAAGGATAGATATGTTAACTACGCATATTTACAACAAAATTTTACAACAAAAACTGAAAGTCTTTCTAAAAACGATGATAACAAAAGTAAAATTATCAATGAATAAAATAAAAAATATATTTTTTAAAATATAGAAATATTTTAGTTTTTAGATTATATAATATATATATATATATTAATTTTTAGAAATTGATTGAATATTTCTTTATACACGTGATTCTTGTATTTTTTAAAATTGTAATTATCTTGTATACACTTGTATACATTTTTTTTCAACGTACGCTAAATGGATTGTAAAAAAAAAAGAATAAAATAGAGAGTAAAATTTCAGCTGTAACTATGTAAATATAGTTCCTGTAGTCTCATGTTAGTGGTGAAAGGTATTTGAAAATCCTTTTTCAGCTCAAAAGCTCGCTTGTTAGTTAGCTTAAGAGATTCTTGTTGTTTCTACTTGTTATAATCTCAAATATATCAAAAATATATCTACGTAGATTTGATTTAGAATTATAATAACACTAATCACTGCAAATATTTTTCATTACTCTTTCAGACCTTTTAGCGTCTCGCTGTCACTATTTTAAATGTTAGAAGCAGCCTCAAATTATAGGCAAAGTCAGACTTTCAACAAAGTGTGCCTGGATCATGGTGCCATGATCAATGAAAGCTGCACCTCTACACCTCATTCCATTGGAATTCGTGTAATCTTCATACAAGGGGATAAGAAACACCAACTATTTTCAAGGAAAACTAATACTTTTTACCGTTAGACAATATTTATGGAAATAAAATGTAGTTGATAATTAATCATATCATGTTTAAACAAATATTTTTATCATTAAAATATTTAACTAAGAATTATATACAGTAGTTATACAATTAGTTGTGTAATGATTCTTCGTGTGTATATTTAAATGAGGTACTGTGCAATAATCAATGAACAAAGCTTTCACAAGGGCACTCCAGTAATAGATAAGCAACAACTGAACATTTGAACGAGAGGAGAAGAAAGAGACAAAAAAATCTATGAAAAAAACTCGGAAGGAAAAAACATTTTTTTTTCTGTAAATCAAGAAAGGAAAAGATTTCTAAAAAAATCCCCAGTTACTTTTTCCTCTCCCGTTTCAATCTCCCAATCTGTTGGATGGCATCCGGAAGGTGTGATTCAGCCTGACTGGGGCAGATTTGTTCAACCATTTGCACCCCGCACAAATTGCAACACACAATGGGGACTTTAATTAAAACCGACGGAGTTTTTAATGAGGAGTATTAAGTTGCCCTGAAATGCAATTAAGGACAATAATTTCGATTTTTCAGTAACGTTTCAGGAAACCTAATTTCCGGAAAATACGCCTAGGTGTCATTTTTCTTTGACCTTTTGTACTCAGATCTGCTTTTTGATTTTGAAGATAGAGGAGAGGGAAACGGCTGAGAAAATATAGCATTGCTATCTTTCTTCTTATTTTACTTCTTTGTGGGATGAATTATATGTGTAAAATATTTGGGAAAACGGAGGATTTAATAAACTAACAGTCAAAACGTATTGTGATGTTCACCTGTGTCAAAAGAATGAATACTTCTTAAGATTTTATATAAATAAGTTTAAATAGCTTAAAATACAGTAGAAGCAGATATAAATAAAGTCTGCTCAGCTTTAAAATCTTCAAAGTTAGGTTCTTTAGAAATACCACTGAGATCTGCCTGAACGATTCCAAATCTTCCTTTTTAAAAAGCTTTTATTTAACTTGCTTCCCTGTCTGTCCGTCTGTCTGTCCACAAATCTTGTAATAGATTTTTAATATACTTCTAGAGCACGTAGGAATCTGAAATTTTGTACACTTTTCAGAACCCGATGACAATGTAAGTTGACAAATTTTCAGACTTCTGGTTGTCAGGGTGGCCGGAAAGGGACAACATTCCAAATTGATTTTCAAATTTTGTAAATTAATTTTATTTAAAATATCCTCTTGATCCAGCCCTCCCCACTCTTCCCACTTCTTCAATCATAGAATTTTAATCGAAGAAAGATAATGATACGGAATTTATACTTATTGGGGGTAAAATAACTATCTAGAGTGTATTTGTAATTACTTTTATTTACTGCATACGGTGGCAAAAAGTGTATTTTCTCTCTCCCGATTGCATATCGTGAGATGCCACGGGTACACGCACGGTGTTCGAAAAGCCTTCTTCGGTAAGCAACAATTTTCCAACATATGTACTAAATAGATGTTTTAATATATTATGTAAATAAAAATATTTTGAAGTTTGAATTATTCGTGAAAAGAAACATTCACGTCTTAATGTTTTCGTTTGTTATATAGATGTCTCGTTATTGCTGTGTATTAATTATATGTTTTGTAGTGTTGTCTTTATATGTTAACAAGGACAGAGGGAAAATGGTTTGGCGATTCCACGGCGCGGGCTGCTCGAGAAATCGACACACGCAGCGACCCATTTGAACGGGCTATGCAATCTATGGTGTACTTTCCTGGTTGGTTGTATTAGTACTGGTACCCTCACTAGTAATCTTATCTAAAACCTTTCATTTTTAATTTTACAAAAAGAGAATCTATATTTTCCCATCAGTTGCTGAATCATTCCCGCTTTATCTAATATTCTTATTAAAACAACAGCTGTCTTTCTTTTATCTTCCCTGGCCTGGGGAATCTAACCTTTTTGAACAACCTTGGTTGCGTGCAGCACCTTGGTACTTTGATATAGTGCATTGCGGCTTGTCTGCTTGTTACATTATTTTGGGCTTAAAAATCATACACTTTAAGCATCGCGGTATGTTTGCTCTCCACGGTCACCCCTGGGCTCAATACTATTGGAACCCGTCTCTGCCTCTCCCTGATCTCCGCTGATCACCACCCTGCCCCCCTGATCCTCCTCTACATCCCGGCTCTCCTGGCCTCACCTGGCGATGATCCCCTGGCCACCCATCCCCAGGCCCCTCCAACTGTGCTTTATATATATTCCGCTTTATGCGTCCATCGGGGCTCAAAAATCATTCATTTTGGTTAGCAGCCCTGTAAATAAAGATATTTACGTTTATATGTTACTTTAATATTCTAATGTGTTATCACATGAATTTACGAAGACAATTTACATTTTTATTGGTTACAAGACAAATGTCCCTTCTTTATAAAGGTCTAGAGTGACAGTTAGTCCTAAGCCTTATTAAAGATTTTTTATAATGATAAAATATTTTATAATATTCATCTTTATTAAAGTGGAACTTTAATAAGACAAGAGAGAAGCTGTCGCTCTAGACCTGCAAATAAAAGAGCCATTTGTTCCTTACACTTTAAGTGAAAATGTAACCGATTTATAATAAGAGAAAATACAGGTACAGTAGAACCTCCTGTAAAGGACACCTAATTGCAAAGTCAAAGTGTCCTTTAGGGAGAGGTGTCCTCTTACCGGAGAGTTGCTAAATTGTAAAAATGGTAATTTTGCAAATGAAAACTCTCCTTTGTGGAGAGGGGTCCTCTAAAGGGAGGTTCTACTGTATCAATCACGGTGCATCAACATGCAAGCATACGATATTGCTGAAAAGTATGAAAGTCTAATTAAAATTAATTTCTAAAATTAATTTAATTTCTAATTTAAAAAATGCTCCAATGGCCCTCGATTCATGCAAAAGTCCAACCCCACCAGCGAGTGCAAGTAACCAAACGGGGCTCTGGCACATTTGTTGTAAGTGCAAAGCCGAACTGCTTTTCAGATGTGTAGACATGTGGTGCACTCACAGTAAAAAGCAGTCGCCAACTTCTACCTACCATGCTTATCATGGCCTGTGGTTTTATAGTAGTATATAACTTCTTTTACTATCGAAACACCACATGTCTATCTACATATGTACAAGCTATGTCCCATAAGTTCCCGGACTGGGTTCATAAAAAAAAAAGGTAAAATATTTTTTAAAAAAATTATTGAAACTTTTCAAAGTAATCCCCCCTTTTTTCAACGGACCAGCGCCATCGTTTCTCCCAATTGTCGAAACAGTTTTTATAGGCCTCTTTTGGAATGTATATGTCGTGATACTCTACGGTGAATTATTTATAGGGTATGTAGATTATTAAACGTAATTATATGTTTGATTATTTATAGAAACTTCTGTCAAAGACAAATGTACATTGCAGTAATGCCAGGAATCTTCATTATCGTTCCCTTGTTTAATTTAGGTCACACCATTGGTAGTTTGTGGTTAGAGCAAATGACTGTAATTTTGGTTTGGATTGTGGAGTATTGTGCTCTCTCTCAGGATGGGATTTGCATAATGCTGCGGCAGCTGCGTGGAATAGTGGCGGTGGCGAGATCGATAAGGTCACATGGTGGGTTAGTGTTAATACTGTGTTCTTGTTCTAATTTACCTTACACTCGATACTTTACATATCGCAGTGCGGGTCGATGTTAAGCTTTTCACGGTAGAGATAACTTGCCGTGACCCGGGTTCACGTCGGGACGTCCACGGTGGAGCTAACCTGTCGTGACCCGGGCTCACGTCGGGCCGTCCACGGTTAAGCTCACCTGTCGTGACCCGGGCTCACGTCAGGCCGTCCACGGTTAAGCTCACCTGTCGTGAACCGGGCTCATGTCAGGTCGTCTACCATTGATCTAACCTGTCGTGACCCGGGCTCACGTCGGGCCGTCCACAGTGGAGCTAACCTCTTTTGACCCAGGCTCACGTCGGGCCTTCTACGGTAGGGCTAACCGGTCGTGACCCAGACTCACGCCAGGCTGTCCACGAATAAGCTCACCTGTCGTGACCCGGGCTCATGTCAGGTCGTCTACCATTGATCTAACCTGTCGTGACCCGGGCTCACGTCGGGCCGTCCACAGTGGAGCTAACCTCTTTTGACCCAGGCTCACGTCGGGCCTTCTACGGTAGGGCTAAACGGTCGTGACCCAGACTCACGTCGGGCCGTCCATGGTGGCGCTAACCTGTCGTGATCCGGGCTCACATCGGGCTGTCCACGGTGGAGCTAACCTGTGTTGACCAGGCTCACGTCGGGCCTTCTACGGCCAAGCTAACCTGTGTTGACCCGGGCTCACGTCAGATCATCCACGGTAGAGCTAGCCTGTCGTGACTCGGGCTCACGTCGGGCCGTCCACGGTTGAGCTAAACTCTCCTGACCCGGGCTCACGTTGAGCCAGATACCGTGCAGCTAACGCTATCGTGGTACGCAGGTTATAATTTAGTAAATTCTTATTAAATATCGAAATATATTTTCTATAATAATTAGTTTAAATGACGTATTAAAGCTATATTCAGTCGATGACAAAATGTAATATTGAAAGAATTAGGTAGCGCGCGATTAATGCTAATGGACGGTGTACCATCACTGCGTGTCTCCCGACGACCGAATTAAGCAGAGTCCAGCCATGGTGGACATGGGACGTTAATGAGCTCGAATGACCGCCCTGCTCACACAGAAACTGGCCGTGAGGTTAATGTCCGGCACGCACACTATTAGTAATAATAAAAAACGCGGTGAGTAATAATTTTACTAATTTATGATATAGCGTGGCAAGGAGGCATCAATTAGAAACAGTCCCTAGGCAAATTTCGGCGGCTCACGCTGATATCACTCAGTCACTGGGGCGGCTGATGGACAGTTGCCGAGTGGAAACAAACCGTTGGTAGCTACCGGCAGACATCTTGCATTGTTGTTAGTTAGCTAGGAAGACCCGATTTTATCTGGTCTATAACAGAATGACTGAGCGAAAAATTATAAATTTGGCCTATTTTTCTATCAGAAAGCATTATAAGGAAAAAATTAATATTTTATTATTATATATATAAAAAAACACACACACACTGGTTATGCTTCATGATTAAGAAAGGTCTATGTTAAATTTAAACAGGTGATATTTTAATTTGAAATACATATAAATTGATCTTTGTTCAAGGGCTATCCACCAAAGGATTGTGGGTTAATGCATTTATCAGAAAGCATATTAAAAAGTCATATTTTGATTTAAATATTTGTGAAGAAAATTGTAAATATTGTAAAATATAAGGCCTCTTTAAAACTTATTTATATTAACACACTATTTTTCTCCAAACTCACTCCTTCATCTGAAATCTCCATTTAATATGGTGAAAACTGCAATTGACACATTGTTTTAAGAATAAAAGACAATTTTAGCCAAATCTGTGAGTATTAGTAGTATGGCATTGAACATTTTGATTTTTTTGTCAAAACTGAATGGAAATATCTTTAAAATAGGCGTTCATGAAAATAGACAAACATTAAAGGATAACATATTCTATTTTGAATTCATTCCACAAATGGTTCCAAATTACAAGTATAGCCAGTTTACAGAAGTTACCCCAAATATCTGGGCTAACTTCGGAGTTGTTGCGGTGGACATACAGATGTTAAAATGTTGCCAAGCCGATTTGTTTCTAGAGGGGATACCTCTGTATTAAAGTGTTGGCGCCGATGAGAGTTGCCGTTTGTAATCTTAGTAGAGGATAAGATGGACATTTGTAAAAGAGATGTGATCGACATTTTGGTTTTCTATTTAAAAGTGCGGGCAGGTGGAGATATTTTTAGAGATTTTTCAAAACATCCGCTTGTATGAAGCCATGTCCTGTCAATATTGTAGATGTGATGTTACAAAGTTTGAGCTTTGGGAATATGGGAACTAGAAGTCTGAGAGATAATGTCCTCCTATGAGGTATCTTGTAGAGTGGTACGTTGCATACACTTCTAATTATTTAAACGGCTAAAACAGGAAGAAAGGAAATAACAAAATGATATTTATTGGACAAATATATAATATGCGGATAACAAGTAACTAATTTTCAAAATAAATAAATTTGGATGTATGGATCCTATATAAAACAATATCCAGAAGAGTTACTTTTAGTAGCCACTTATACGCCTGGACATTGAATCAGGAAGAGAATGAATGGCATGTACAGGAAGAGGCTACAGTAGTAGTGACCGATGTAAGCTGATGAGATAATCCCTAGGTAATCATTGACGTTTTCTATTTGTGAAAGGTAAATACATGCTGGTTAGGGCCGAACATTTTCTCTAGGGAGAAAGTTACGTACAATACCGGAAATATACGGCCATGCATTATTCTGATGAAATGTATCATTTTCAAGGCCTCAAATAAAAGGTACTGCCACGGTCTTAACTGATCAAAAATGAAACGGGGAGCGTTCAAAGTGCCGAGAATGCGAACAAGAGGTGACCGAGACTTGTATCTAATGGCACTCCATACCATCACTTCAGGCGATAGACCAGTTTAACAATGGCAAATTCAAGTTGGCAATGTGTCATCTCAACGATGGCACCAAACACGGACATCATGGTGCTGTTATCAGAACCTGGATTATATTCTGTCCATACGAAGTCACGCAATTCCTGCCTCCATGTTCGTCGTTGAACGCACCATTGAAGGCGCCCGGTCTGTGATGTAGCGCCATGGTTAGTCGAAGCTATGATCGCTGAGCTGACAGTCCATGTTAATACAAACGTCGTTGAATATTTCGTGCAGACACCTTTTGACTTGCAAACTATTCCATTTCTTGACAATGGCTTTTAACGTGGCTATTCGATCCATTAAGTCCAAGCGAGTAACATGCCGGTCTTCTCAGCTGTTAGTAATGGCGGGCCTCTGAGATCAAGTAGGTATTTCGACATGACCGTCCTGAACCCATCAATCTATATTCTGCCAACAGTGATTGTATCTCGACTGACGCGAACAGAGCGGGGAAGAAGTTTTTCCCGCCCTCTACAATCACTCTAGAGAGAGTGAGTGTTGAGGCGTCTCTGCGTGTTGTCCTCCGTAGGGGTGCCACTGACTGATGTCCAGTGAAGCTGTAAGCTGGCCGTCTGTCCTTGGTTGTCTGAGGCGAGGCGCACGTGTCTTGAAACTCTTGGGTCTTCGCTCTGTGTGTGCGTCATTGGGAGCGTCCTTGCCGTGCGCGAAAATTGCACCAGGGCTAGGCCTGGTGTTGAAAAACCAAGGGGTGCACACAGCAGTACCACCCCCCCCGCCTCCGCGTCGGTTTCCCCGCGTCAACCTCAGTACCTCAGAGGTCCTTGATTCGACGGCAGATTCAGGGAGTACTGGATAAGGGTTCGAGGGCTAAAGGGGGGGGAGTCCTATTGGAGCGTAGGACGGGTTTTACTAAGTCCGAACGGGAGGGCTCGGTCAGCAACCTTGCCAATGAACTCTCGGAGACGCCTGTGGGTGAGTGGTCAACCCCATTGTAGCCGGACCATACTGGCGGGCGCGAGGGGCCTACCAAAGGCCGCTCGGTGCATGGAGAATGCATCATTCCTTCTGGCTGTGTGACGTGGTTTTTCAGCGAAAAACAGGGGATGCAAGGGCTTTTGCTGCCTATATCGTCCCTGGCTTTGCCGAATTTCTATTCTGACGCGAACAGCAATACTCTGGTACGATGAACCGCAATCCCGGTAGTCTACAAATCTACATTTCTTCCTTTTTACTCGAGGAATCACGCCAAAGCTCAACGTTTCAAATCAATTTTATATATGAGAAACCTGCGCTATTTTCATAAATGCGTTGAAAATCTAATTGTTTACATATCACAGCATTTTTTCTTATAGTGTGAATTTCAATATTGTAGCATGTCGCCTATATGTTATATAATGGCCAGGACTAAATAACTTGAAAATTTCACATGGATATGATTATAGGGGGTCGGTGGAAGGATGGTCTAAACCGTTGGTTTTCGACCGCTACGACCCGGGTTCGATTCCCGCATTTGAGCACTTTTTTTTCTGACAAAAAAAAAATGCTCCAATGGCCCCCGATTCTTGCAAAAATCCAACCCCACCAGCGAGTGCAAGTAACCAAACGGGGCTCTGGCACATTTGTAAGTGTAAAGTCGAAGTGCTTTTCTCATGTGTACACATGTGGTGCAGTTACAATAAAAGCAGTCGCCTTCTTCTACCCACCATGATTATCATGGCCTGTACCACGTGTATTTAGGGATAATCAATAAAAACGTGGATATGAAGATATAATTTATATATTCGATTTTTAAGCATATTCCAATAAATATAATACCAAAATATATTCATATTTTGTAGTTATAAAAAAGCATGGTAATAAAATAATATTTTAACGACTTCCTATATTCACAACTATTACTACTTTTGCTAATATAATCATAAAAATAAACATTTGTTATATAACATTTTTCATTTAGAGAATATTCATGCTGAAAAAACCCTGGTGAATCCAGGTCATTCAGCTAGTATTAAATATAAAAAAGTTACTTGCTTAAAACACAAATAAATTTATTGACATTTTTATTTTTTACAACTTTGTCTATATTTTTTATATCGACTATTATTTTAATTTCTATTATTTATATTAATGTATTCTTAATATTTTATATATTAATGTGTTATTAATATATAAATATATTATTTTGGATAAAAGGTATCTTCTGCAAAAATAAACTTTTATCCACAGTTTCCTCTCCACTCCGGAAGTACCTGCTTTGGCTCGTTACTCTTTTGGCGGTTCACCCCCAGGACCTACGAGGACCTAGGAAAATCTACATCTCTATCTCAACTAAAATTCAAGAGTCCGTTCAACTGAAAAACTATTTATAGAAATATTTTTCTATAACCATTTCTCTTCGCTTCTTTCTTTCTTTTTTACCAAGCATATGACGCATAACTCTGCTTGAAAAATTTGTTTTACTATACAGGGTGGCCCGTAAGTCCCGATACCATTTTACAAATTTTATATATATATAACTAATGAATTATTCATAATATTTGTCTCTAATTAAAATATGTGTGTGTTTAGGTTGCATCTAAGTTTAATTCAGAAATTGTCATCCCTCGATATTAGAGAAAGAATTAAAATTATCAAACTCTATTATCAACATGGTAGTTTCACAACTCTACGATGTCAATGATCGAATCATTCAGATTTTATTATGTATTTCAGTTAATTAACTAATTATTTTAAAATCATATTATATATTTCAACTTTACTCTATACTTAATATATTAATATAAAATTATCTCTTAATTGCATTATATAATGCAGAAAGAGTTCGCTATTCTGACACAATGTCTAATCTATATTTAATTCTTAGAATCTTTGGCGAATAATTTTTTTTTCTATTTTACCAAATTTTTCTTTAAAATACTCTTAGACATATATTAAAGTTAAGAGAAAAAAAGGCATTTCCTGATCGTGCAACTAAAAGTTGCT